>RBNI01004197.1:0-14493 GCA_003990745.1 Jimgerdemannia flammicorona | reverse complement strand
ATTTACTTACAAAAAAAAAAAAAACATCTTCTAACTTTATCAATAATAGATATATTTATTTTAAATTGTTAAATAATAATAAGAAGATATATCAGCTTAAAAACTGTAAATATTTAATAAGTTTTTTTATTTTTATTTTATTTTTATTTTTATTTTTAATATTTAAGCTATAATTCACCATAAGCTATATCATGTGATATCTTGGTTATTCAAAGATTGTAATTGACTACTCATTCTAATATATATACCTCAGAGAGTTTTATTCAGGATTCTTATTATACATACTGGCTCTCTATCTCTTAGGCTATAATGCAGTTAGACTTATCAATTACTGAAGTCTAACTGACCAACTTCATTATCTTAGTCAGCATAATAATACTCATTCTCATCATTTTCTTACCTATCTGCTTGCTCATTAAGAGGCTACCCATCAGGATACTTATCAGGAGACTGTCTGTCATGATGCTCATTTTTCCACCTCACTATCAATAATCAGCTATTGAATTCTTTAATATAATATTGTAGTTCCTCTATCAGGGGAATTTGATCAAAAAGGGTGATTGGTTTACTCTCTTCATTGAGAATTACAACTCTTGATCATTTGCTCTTTGCTCAATATTGAGCATTAATAATGAAATAAGTATTATACATACTTATTGTTGGGTACTTTGTTTGGTAGTGCAATAATGATATCAATCTTATACTTTCTCATTTCTTGTTTTGCTTTTTTCTTGGTCTCTGATTTTACTCTTCTTAATATTGAACCATACTTCTGCTTTTCTGGCATATCTTGAATATCAGAGTGTGTGATTTGACAAAATATCTATATACTTGAGCATAATTAGTACTCTCTATAGCAATTGTTGTATGACTTGTGATCAGGTTCTAACTTCAGAGATACTGAGATATTGGGAAATAAGATATTATTAGGAAATAAATAAAAACTCTGCAGATTTCTAATTAAATTGATCTGTATTAGAGTGAAGATAGAGATTACTTACTGATAAATAAAGAGTAGTTGTAAGAGGGTTACTTGTTAGAGTAACTGTTACATATTTCTGAAAAGGGTTTCTGGAAGTTCTAGATATTCTGGAAGACTATTTTCTTAAGATCAAGATCAATTTCATATAGAGTATATCCTCTATGCTTATTGATTTTAAGATTAGGTTGATGTCTCAACCAAAGTCCTTTTTCAGACTAGTTCTGGGTGTTCAGGATTTTCCATATTTCAGGAAGTTTAAGAAACTAAGACCAGCTTAGTTGAATTAGTATATTGCTGCAGATAATACCCAATTAGGAAATTTCATGCTGGAGTTAAGAGTAGGACCTAATAGAGAGTGGATTTATTTAGGATTATTGTATGGGTTATTAAATAGGTTTATTTGCTATTTATGATATTACTATATTAGGAGTAGTTGTATAAAGGAATATTGTGGAGAAGTGCTCAGGAGTTATATTCAGATTGTTCAAGTCTGAGATTCTGAGGTCTGGAGGAGGGGGTATTTATACTAGTGAGGGGCTATCTGGACTATACTGAATATAGATGTAGCACTTAATACCTTGCTAAGTTGGAATGCAGTTATGTAGTATAAGTGTGATCTGATATATTAAGAGATTGTCTGACTGCTGAGTCAGTTCACAGTTATGTCATATAAGGCTAATCTAACTATACTATAACTACTAAGCTATCTATAGATTTAGATACTGTCTGGATAGTCTTTGATGACATCACTATCAATGACCTTATTTCTGATAAAGTAGTTATCTAGGAAGAGTTGTTCACAGATTAATTCTCCTTATTTGCTGAGGTAATAATACATTAAAACTTCATTACCATCCCACAGGATAGTATCATTAGTCTTATATATTGGGTAAGATGTTGGTGGGTAAAGAAGGGGTGCATCATCTTCACTTTCATTGGATTTGCTGTCTGCATACTTTCTATAAGTTATGGCACTATGAGTTGCTGGGTTGTAGTAAGCTGATGGCTGTAGTTCATATTGCTCATACTTGGGTAGTAGAGTTGTTGATTCGATCTCAAGAGTTGTCTGGAGGTATAGGTTGTGTTCTTCAGTCTCTTTATTATAGTTGAAGTAATCAGAGGTGAATATAGGTTGATATTTATACCAGTGGTCATTGTCCCAATAAGTTTTGTAGATGGTTATGAACTGTTGTAAGTTTATCAACAAGGTTGGCAGAGTGATCAGGGTTGGCAGGGATCCTTGGCTTAAAGTCATGTCAGCATCAGAGGAATCATTATCTTCTGCTTTGTCTTTGTCAAATCAGATTATATTGTAGATATCCTTAATAGTGTATCCAACTTGAGGCATTTGTAGAATATAGTCATCAGAGTGTGAGAAGGTTCTATCTGTGGTCTGAATATATTTAAGGTACTTGTGATTGAGTTCTTATATCATGTCATCTATTTGGCCATAGGATAGAATAGTAACCATTTTGGTAGTAGTAACTCAGAGGTAGAGAATAACAGTACTATACTTATAGAAGAGTTCTCGATGTTTGTAAGCAATGAGTTTCTGGTGTTGAGACATCTGGATAATATCTGTATCATAGTGGTATTTGACCATATCTTCTAGGAGGTGGCCAATCTGGTAGTAGTTTGAGATTTATCTGATTTGGTAGACTTTGCTAAGCATGTTCAGGGCATTCCATTGGGCTTCTATAAAGTAGAGAGGTACTAAGCTATGGATATTTATAAGGGGCAGAGGAGGTGTGGCTTGGTTGACAATGGCATTCCAAATGTCAGTACAGATACAGTTGTAGATCTTGGTAGTCATATTTGTATATATTCAGAAGTTGGAGTTATTTGTTTGGTTTGTTTTGGTTCTCTATTTCAATATATCTTGGTACTTCAGTATATATGTATTTGGTCCTGATTGGTAAGATTCTATTTGTAAATCTTATATTCTATGATTTCATATTAACTCAGCTTTATGTACTGTGACTTTGATTTGACTCAGCTTCGTAATCTTGTAGGTGATTTCCAGATTTGTTCAAGGGTTATATATGATCTTGGTGGCTTATTCAGAGAGTGACATATGATTTCAGTGACTTGGAGGTTGTATGCTTACAGTAATAATAGTGAATAATAGTGAGGTGATAGTTTCTGAGAGATGACATTGGAGCAGAGCCTGAAGTAGAACTGAAAGATAGAAGCAAAGTACCAGAGTGGAGTGGCAATAGAGACCCAAAGAGCAGCAATAGGAATGGAGAGCCAGGGAGCAGAAATGGGAATAGAAAGCTAGAGAGCAGAGACAGGAATGGGAAGTGGAGTAGAAACAGAGAAGAGAGAGCTAAGGAGTAATAAGTTCCTTTGACAGGTGATAGAGCTTTTAATATAATAAAGAATGATAATATAATGTCAAATCAAACAAGCTTAAGTCTATTGGAATAATTCAGAAATTATTTAAAAATCTTATAGAAATTATTCAGAAATCATACAGAAATTATTCAGAAGATATACCTGGTGGAGAATTTCTTAGCAAACACATCACTCAAGATCTGATAGTCTTTATCTATATACTGCCTGTTTACTGCTCTTTATTGTCAATTTTCTAATGATCTTACAGTCTCCATCTTATGGCTTTTAGGCTTATGGACTTGCAGTATCCAAATCAAGGCCTTGTGGAACAACAATCTAGTATAAGTATAAAGAGTGTTTGAAATAGTTCTATGTAATACTACTGTATTATGACAAACTCTCATCTTATATATCTCTCATACTCATATCAATAATATAAGTAAATAAGTTCACTTATAAAAATAGTAAGTAAATAAGTTTACCTACAAAAGCAGTAAACAGATAAGTCAAGTTCACCTACAAAAGTAGCAAGCAGACAAGTTCTTTGTAAGCAAACAAGTTTACTTACAAAGTGCTCAAGTTCCCCACCTCTACTACTATACCTACTCTCTATCTTTACTACTATACCTACCCTCCACCTCTACTGCTATGTTTATCTTTATGTCCACTACCTCTATGCTCTAGAAATTTACAAGAAAAAACAGCAAAAGGAAGTAAACCATTGTGGTCAAGATTCCATGCCGACCAGGTCACACAACTACCAATAATAAGGGTAAAAACAAGACCATACCTATTACTTTCACTATTCCTACCATAGATGATAAGATTATATATAATAGAGATATAGATGATAAGGATGGGAGATATAAGAATGTGGACAATGAGAATATAGAAGATGATAATGAGAATATGGATAATAATGATAAGTATGTGGATAATGAGTTTGTAGATAATAACAATAATGATGATGATGACAATAATAATAATAACAAACCTCTATCTGACCCCTCTGCTTTTATATGCTTCAAATACAAGAAGCCTTTTTACTCAAAGCCTACTCTTCTCAAGTATTTTGAATTCATTCTTGAAGTCTTCTGCTTCTTCTTCTCTGATAAGATGCTAAAAATAATTATTACCAACACAAATTACTATGCCACAATAAAGATAGAGGATCCTACAACTGATAGAGAGTGGAAGATTCTAACAGTATCTGAACTTCTTATCTTTATTGTTATTTGTATTTACTTTGGCCTTTTTCACACTAAAGGAAGTCTTGAGTGGCAGTGAGATATAGATCTCTAGAAGCCAAAACACCATATTCTTGAGTATATATCTCTATTTTACTTCCAATAAATCAAATAATTTCTTTACATTTCTCCTATATAGTATACACAATGATAATTATTATATGGTGAAACTTGAGCCATTGTTATCTCATATTTAAAAAATATCCCAAACAATATATTGACTAAGTTCTAATATATCTATTGATGAGATGATAATATAGTTCATGGGTAGAAGATTATATATTTACCATATGAAGTTTAAGCTGATCTTAAAGAGTTACAAAGTCTTTGCATTATGTGATTATAGTTATATATAGATATTTTTTCCAGATTCATGCACCACTAAAAGCAAGAAGATAGAGAATGATAATAATAATAAGTTTGATATAATAGCATATACTATGATTCACCTAGTCAAATAATTACCTAAGACTCAGAGATTCAACATCTATATAGATAGATACTTCTCCAGTATTCCACTATTCAAATATCTATAATCAAAAAGAATTAGAGCATGCAGAACAGTTAAAACAGATAGAATATAATTTCTAGAGAAACTCAAAATTAAACATAGTAAAGAGAAAGAGCTTGACTGGAATATGTTGTCAGAGATAGTCATCAACAATGTTCTAGTATTGCTATAGAAGAATACCTCTATGGTCAAAATACTAACTATTGTCCATAAATTGCAAGGAGTAGAATAAAAAATCAAGTACAAATGATGATATTCAATGATAACCAAAGCCAACAAAACTCAAGTCCAAGCAATCTAGAGAAACAAATATTCTATAGATGTTGAGATTTCAAAGATTATCAATAATTATAACCATTACATAGGAGGGGTCAATATTACTAACTAACTCTAAGCATATTACTATATATAAATTAAAGCTAAAAGAAATTGGTGACCAATGTTCTTCTGATTGTTAAATATTACAATTATATATTAATTTATATCTTATATAAGACAGGTGGGTCTCTGACTACAAAATCTCCTGACTTGACTTAGTTTAGGGCCTCATAATACTAGCAGATGAGAAAGAAAAAGAAATAGACAGTTGACTTTCATCTCTCTCTGGTACCTCTCAGGTTATACAACTTTTGGAAAGCAACTACAACATCGTTTTTGGAGAAAAGAGACTAGCAACATGGTGACCAACAGGCAATCTGAGGTATGTACTGGGCAGGACAGCCTGAGTGCATTTGACTGACAGCAAGTGGGGAGAGGCCCTGGTCTGGGGGGAGGTATGAGGGGGCTGCTGACAGGTGGATGAGGTAGGGAAGGAGGTAGTAGTAGAGGACAGGGATCTGAGAGGGCGAGCTTTGCTGAGACAGTGAAGGGGAGAAGGCAGATGATGGGGCTGGAGGGTTGGTTGAGGAAAGGCAAGGAAACAGAGAAGGTGACAGTACATGGGGGAGTAGCCCTTGGCAGAGAGGGCAGTAGGGCTGGAGGTATAGTGGCTGGGGGGGGTGTGACAGCTGATGGAGATGGGACTGCTAATCTGGAAAAAAATCCAAATGTGACTGTGGATAGTGTGGCTGAGTGACTGGGGCCTAGGAGATAAGGAGATTTGGCAGATGGTGTGACAGGCCTAGCAGTGGCACTGTTACTCAAGAAATCGATCTCAGTATTCACTGTAATACTGTGCTTCCAGGGCCTAGCAGTGATGGTGAAAATAGTACTGGGGCTGATTGCTAAGCAGATGACTGGAGTGGCATCCATAAAGTTTTTGAAGGGACTGGAGAGAGTGGAGGTGGGCGTTGAGGAGGCTGAGCCTTTGGAGGAAGCATTGAAGGTTGGATTGATAGTTGGAGAGGTGTGTGTTCCAATAGCATGATGCCTGAAATAGGATCCCAGAGTGATCCAACTGCTGGTGAAAAGGGTGCCCACAGTGATGGCAATGGAGATAAGAAAGAGAGTTGAGGAGGTCATGGCAGAGTATGGAGAGGTGGTAGATATTGGATTTAGGGTCTGGGAGGGGACCTTGCTCAGGACTGGAGATGTGGATGTGAGGATTCGGCTAGCAGAGAAGGAGGCCACTGGGAAGGCAAGGGACTGGCCTTCTGATATGGTCTGGGAGGCAATCATATATAAGGTGATGAGGGTAAAGGGGAGTGAGGAGGAGGAAGAGGACTTATTGGAAGCACTGGAAGAGTTGAGTGGTATGGTAGAATGGTGGGCAAAGGCTTGGAGGGCCTTTGAGGAGGCAACACACTTGGAGGTGGTGGATAGGAAGTGGATTCGAGTGAGCAAGGAGCAGTGGAAATGAGATCAGGGACATAAGAGGCAGAGGGAACTGCTGGCATGGACCTCAGAAGGATATAAGCAGGATAGTGGACACAGGGGGGGCCAAAGCGAGTATCTGGGCAGGCGAGAGAAGTGGGAGTACTGGAAAGGAGACTGGCGAGAACAGGGAGATGACTGGCAAGGACCTATATACAGATAGTATGCTGGAGGTTTGGGATGAGACATGGGAGGACTCTCCTACCCCTACTCCCCTTATCAGGTGGGGCCCAGCTTCCTGAAGCAGGGTGGTGAAGGATGTACCAATGTGGGGGGCCCAGTAAGTGCAATTTGGAGTCCTGGAGGTAGCAAAAGAGAGACAAGTGGTGGTAGTTGGTGAGGAGGAACTGGTGGACATCCCAGAAGAGTGGGATGAGGCTGCAAGTGCTGGAGCTGACACCACAATGCTGGATGGTGGGAGGCTGGTGACCCCTGGAGGAAAGGAGGTGGGGAACCTACTTTGGATGTGCAGGATGATGAACAACCTGGTGGCCGAGGAGCTGGGAGAGGTGGATTTGAGGATAATAAGTGATGAGCATTGGGCAAGGATCCTGCAGGGAGAGGGGGTGGTGATGGCATTGAAGGTGGAAATTCTTGCGGTATATCTAGAGGAGGAGGGCTATGAGGTAGATAAGAAGCGAGAGGCAGAGATGGTAGGAGTCGCAGGAGAGAGGGCTGAATACTGCTAGACCAAGCATCATGGACTGCAGCTCTGGCAGAAAGCCTGCCTGGAGTACCATGAGGAATTCGAGGAGAAGGCAGATGGGGAGATGAATGAGCTGTTGGCTGGACTGGAGGCTCAGAGGGCTGAAGAGGAGGCAGTGACTGTGGAACATAATCTGGACTTGGCGCAGGAGGAGATAAACATGGAGTAGTAGGAAAGCTTGATAACATACCATTTTTCACTATGAATAGTATAACCAATATTTTTTCTTTGAACATGAATGGGTTACGGGGTGCTTATCGATATAAGAATATTTTTACTTGGCTGAAGGGATTGGAGGCCGATCTCTTCCTTTTGCAGGATGTCAGGTGTGAGGATGAATTGGATAGACTGGAATGGATGAAGGAGTGGAGAGGTGAGGCAGTCTGGAAGGACAAAGTTGGGATTCTGGTGCAGAAAGGCAGAGGGGAGATAAGGGATATATGGAGCTGGGGGGATAGATTGGTCTGAGGAGAGTAGATACATACAGATTGGGAGCCAGTCACAGTGGGCTTCTGCTACTGCCCTGCGGTATGGAGTGAGCATGTGAATTGGGTGAAGGACCTATAGAAGAGTGGAATTCTTGTAGAGGTTGGGGTGGATATACTCGGGGGGAACTTCAATATAGTCTGAGATGTGTTGAGGGATAGAACTGATGGAGGATGAGGAGCTGAGGGTTGGAGTGGAGGACTGGTAGCATGGGAGGAAGTGGAAAGACTGAGTGCTCTAGTGGATGCAGGTAGAGAATGTTGGGGGGATAGGAGGGTATATATGCACTGGGCCAGGGGCCTGGGGATGAGGATTGATTGGATTCTAATAGCCAGCTACTGGGGCTTAGATGTTTGGAGGTTGCTGGAGGTGGAATGGTGTCCTTGATCGGATCATTGGGAGCTTTTAGGGCAGGGACATTTTGGGGGGAGTGGGAATGGGCCTGGACATTGGTATCTCAATTCCTCCTTACTAGATGATAAGATCCAGTAGGATGAGTGGGCTGAAGACATTTAACTGTGAGTGGAGTACTAGAGGCAGGAAGGTGCCCCAGTTGCTATTTAGTGGATGAGGATGAAGGAGATAGCTAGGATCTTCTGGAGTGAGGCTGGTAAGGAGGCTGGAAAACAGAGGAGGTGGTGGGTATGATGGGCTTCTAGTAGACTGTCTAGACTCTTAGAGGACTGGGCAAGACTGGTGATGTTGGAGGGGGAGGAGGACTGGAGATTGATAAGGGTAAGAATGGAGGTGGTTGAACTACAACAGATACTGCGGAATGAGGAAGAGGCAAGGATCCAGGGTCTGGCGGCATGGCTTCGTTGGCAGGGGTTGGAGGAAGGAGAGTGGCTCTCAAAGTTTCTCACAAGAGCCCTTCAGATGAGAAGGGTGCAATAAAGGTGAGAGGGGGTGCTTGATGCTGATGGTATATTGGTGCATGGTGTACAAGACATTCTTGGATCATTAAAGGAGCATTGGAGTAGATTGTGGAGTGAGGAGGAGGGTGGAGCAGATACTGAGGACATTGACCAAGTATTGGAGGATTGGTACCCTACATAAGCAGATGGACTGGGTGACTTAGTATTGCTGGTACAAGAGGAGGAGATCTGCCAGATTCTTGCCACGACAACCTTGGGTATAGCACCTGGGGAGGATGGTCTGCCCTAGGACTTCTGGAAAAAGATGGTGGGAGTCCCAGGAGTACTGGGAGAGATGATGACACTGTGTAATTGGATTCTACAGATGAGGAGATGGGTGGGAGACCAGGATCTGGGGTTAGTGATGTTGCTTTATAAGAACAAAGGAAGGCAAGAGAACTGAAAGAACTGGAGGCCAATTATGCTACTGGATATGGACAGAAAGTTGGTTACCAAGGTGGTGGTCACAAGGTTGCAAAAGGTGGCCCAGCAAGTCTTAGGTGATGAGCAGAGGGGCTTTGTGGGAGGCTGGCTCATCAGAGATGGCACAGCATGGATTCATGGAGTTATTGAAGGGACACAAGCCAGTGGACTGGATGGGTGTCTGGTCTTTCTGGACCAGGAGAAGGCTTATGACTAAGTGTGATGGGTCTGGCTGGCGAAAGTATTGGATAGGATTGGGGTCCCACACCAATTCAGGACAGCCATGGTCAGCCTACTGGAAGGAAGTAGGGCAGCACTTATGTGTAATGGATACAGAGGGATAGCATTTCCTCTGGGTAGAGGGGTGCCCCAGGGGGACCCACTGTCTCCTATTTTGTACACTCTTTCTCTGGAGCCCTTTATGGACAGAATCAGGCAGAAGATAGTGGGGTTCTCTATCTTTGGCATTGGGTGGAAAGTAGGGGCATTTGCATATGATATGGTGGTTGGCCTGGGATCAATTGCAGATGTAGAGAAGCTCAAGGAGACAGTAGAGTGATATGAGGTGAACTCTGGGGCTAGGCTTAATTGACATAAGTGTGAAACAATAGTGTTAGGTAATAGTCTGGTGGGAGGGGAGATTATTGGTACCATTGTCCCTGCTGGTGAAGTGGTATAGTACTTGGATATTTATCTGTCAGTATATGGATCAGTTCTGCCCAGACTTTGGTGGGAGCAGTGGGTTGGCATCTGGGAGGAGGCCCTGCAGAGTTGGGGGGGCTGCTAATTATCTCTGGCAGGATGCATTTTGATTCTGAACATCTATTGGCTGCTGAAGTTGTAGTATCTGGCTTATCATCTGGACTTTCCAGCTTGGGTGGTAAAGTGATTGATGAAGCTGGCCAAGGGGTGGATCTGGGCTGGAAGGTGGAGTCAGATCAGCTGGGAGGTCTTGTCCTTACCAGTGGCGAGTGGGGGACTTGGGCTGGTGGACTTTCCTAAAAGGCTATACTGCTTGAGAGCATGGTGGCTGAAGAGAGCAGTGGAGTTGAGAGGGGGTGGTTGGGTCCCTCTACTGCAAAAAGTCTGGGAGATGAGGACCTCTCTAAGGGGTTCAACTGGTGATCTCCTAGCACTTGTGGGCCTTCAGAACACTGAACAATTGCGATACAAAGGCTTCTGGTGGGGAGTGGCAGAGGGGACATGCCACATTGGAATTAGGTGACAGGGAAATGAAGGAGAGGCAGCTTGGGACCCAGTGATGTAGAGATGGGACCAAGTGTTACTGGGTGGCATTTCCTTAATTGAGTTTGACATTGGTGATGGAATTGAGTACCAATGGAGACTGGGCCAGGATCTGTGGCCTAGCAGTTGGTAAGGAGTAGGAATCGGCAAGGAGTGGAACTGGTGTAGCATTTGAGCCTGGAGTGCCGAGGTGAGGAGGTGGCTGCCACCAAAGTACTGGGTGGTCTGGTGACATATGCTGAGGCAGAATGTCATGCTCAACTTCTGCTCAGATCACCTTATTGAGAGAGATTGCTTCGACTGTGAAGAGTGCTATAATATAGGACAGGAAGGGGGATATATGCAGACACCTGAACATTGGCTAGGAGAGTGTGAGATACTCAGTACCTTTTGGCAGACCATTGGGGATTATTTTGGAGTAGTGTATAGGGGAGCTGGCATGTGGAGACGATGGGAGGATTTAAGGGATAGATTGGAGAGGGGGGTGGGAAAGGAATAGCTGACATTAGGCTAGGCTTTGGCCATTTGGGTGGGGCTGGCCAGTCACTGGTTATTTGTTTTTGAAGATGGGGGGACATTTGGCTCAGAGGTCAGGCGGCTAAGGTGGTGTAGCCTTATGGAAGACACCTTGATGGGCTGATAGCTTGGTTGGGGGTTGCAGGGGGGTCAAAGGCATAATTTGGTAAAGAAAATCTATAGGAAGAGTGGGGGGAGGGTTAGAGTTGTGGGTGAGAAAGTAGTCTTTGTTCATATAGGTAGGGGGAGTGGCACCCCTATGGGGATTGAGTAGTGGGAAGGTATCCTGTAAACTTATTAATAGATGGGTAATAAATGGCAAAGTCCAAGTGACTATAAAAAAAAAAAATAAAAAAAAAAAAAAAAAAAAAAAAAAAAAAAAAAAAAAAAAAAAAAAAAAAAAAAAAATGGAAATAAGAAAGATATGTAAGCATAGTCATAAAGAACAGATACTGCCAAACCCCAAATATCCAAAGAACTCTCACATTACAAAAAATTCCTATAATTTAGATCTCTCTCAACTTCTTCCCAGCAACTATTTATCTATTATAAGAGACTAGCATAAGGTATACATATAGTGTTAGTCATAAGCAAAGACTGGTAAAATTATAATTAATAAAAAGAACTTACCTTAGAGCAATATTATCTGTCAAATATATAATACTGTTCTTTGTCTAAATTGAGAGTGAAACTATTTTGTAGAATATCATACTTGGAAAGAATAGGTATATTAATGAGTGGTAAGCAGACAATATATATATAATACAACAAGTAAAATTTCACTAACACTGATACTTATCTATTTCAAATCTATTCCAAATCTATTCTGAATCTATTCTAGAGTATATCAGTCTTATCTGATCACAGGCTTTGCTTGAAGCCCTATTTCTTTTCTATTATTGAGGTGCCAATGACCACCAACATTGCTAGGATAATATTGGACATAGCTAGATATATCATCCAAAAATATGTAGCTATATATTTGTAAATAGTATATATACACTTCACATTGTCAACCCAAACCTAACAAAGTAGTGCTCTTTATTATAGTCTAAAGGAGATAATTGTTATTACACTTTTGCAGCAATAAAGTTATAATAATAAAATGTAGTTAACTGTTTATTAAAATCAATCTTCACAAATATCATTGATAATTTTGTAAATCTTATTCTCATTATCTACTATAGTCATATCTAGTATAAGTTCCTTTGCTAAGATATATTTATGAGATAAAACTAAAGGATTTTTAAATGAAGCTAGTATTGCAGTACTGATATCTAGTCTTGATTTGCCTATCATCTTGTCTGTTGATAGCTGAAGATGTAACATTTTCTATAGCTATTCTATATATATCTTATATAGAGCTTTATATTGGTCCAATGCTGCCACTAGTAGCTTGTTATTATATAGTTTATGATATAATACTGAGATGAGAGCCTTGATATCCAAAATTGAGATAAATACTAATAGTTCTTTCACCTTCAGTCTTTTGATAAGGAAAGCTGAGATAGATGCATTATATTCCTTTTTAATCTTGAGTTGTTGAAGATAGTGACATATATCTATTAAGCATTGTTTAGAAAAAAAAAAAGATAAAAAAGTCATTAAGTCTGCTGATAACACAACTACATAATCTTCTAAATTATTTCTGAAATTAATACAAAATCTATTTTTATAATGAATCTGAGAGAAATAGAAATTTGCATAGATTATATATATATCTTCTTTTATTATCCTAAATATATATATACTATTAATGCTGATCAATGATATCTCTTTTACTGACTAAAGGTACTCTTTATAAATTTAGTAGTTCTCTCACTGATCTTTGAATAGATAATTCAAGCCTGTCATACTAGCCTCACTATAACAGGTATATTTGTTACTGTCTGATATTTTCAACCTCTTAGCAATATTGATTTCACCTATATCTGGTATCAATGACTGCTTTGATAATTTATTCACTTTCTACAGCTCTTTAATCTCTATGAATGCTGTGTAAAATGTATGAATATTGGAGTGAAGTTTTGGATCATACATTAGTCCTCTAAGAATTAAGTCTTCTACCAGTATGCACAGATGCAGGGTTGGACCAAAAATGGTTCTATAGTTATAGAGATATCTCTGGTATATAGCATTTATCTTTCATATCTCATCTCATAGTGGATTACAGATCAGTAAGATATATAGTATGATGGATAGGACCCAGATATTAGCTACAAATAGAATATAATCTAACTGATAACTGTCAACCAATTTAAGTGATTTATATATAAGTAAACTAAGTACTAGCTATACTATGTTATTTTCAATATTAACTAATATACCAAAGTTGTAAAGTATGATATATATATAAGTCTTCTATACTAGATTTGTATAGTAAATTATTATACTTGATATTGCAGTGAGCAATCTTATTGTTATACAGGTATAATATTATATCAAGGAGCTCTCTGAAGATGATGAGAATAAGTTTTTAAAAGTCAGCCTCTTCTTTTGTTTGATCAATAAGGTTAGCCACCAGTTCTTCAATATGCTCTATCTCAATTGATGTGAAATCTCTAGTCAAATATGCTTAAGAAGCTCATATGATATTAGAGTGATTGAGTTTAAGAAGTAAGTTTATCTTATATTCAATTATAGTAATATCAAATGATATGGTATCTTTTTTACTTAATATCTTGACTATATATATCTCTCCATCTAGTTGACTTTCTTCAAAGACTACACTATAACTTTCAGTACTAAGTTTGTTGTCCAGTTATCTATTGTCTTGTCTTTCCAAAATTTGATCTGAATGTTTTTAATAATCTGACTGATTATATAATATTTTAGTATAGTTTATTTCTGTTCTCTGTCTTTCTTGAATATTCTATAACCTTCCGGTACTTTCCACATACTTAGAAATCCCCTTCTTAGTGTCAAGCATTAACTAGTACTTATTTAGTTAGTCACTGAATGTCCTGGAAACTTGTAGAACTTTATTTGTCATTATTTGTCATCTTTGCCAAGAACTTTCCTTTTGGTATTTTCCTTTGATTTCTCAGATCCTTTCAGATCCTTCTTTCAGATCTTGTATAAATATCTCCTTTGTTCTCATAAATAAAGCTTCAGAATATTTTCTCTCAGAAATCCTTTGAGAACACTTGAACCCTTAGTATCTCTTTGAGCTACTTAGGATCACCAGAACTAGTCGCTTCCTCATTTAGAAACTAGAACTATTACAGATTATTATAAAACAGAAAACTGAAAAATGTGTAAATTAAATAGTAATTAAAAGGTGTACAAAAAAGACAGACAAGAAAATACAAAAA
>RBNI01004196.1:0-14499 GCA_003990745.1 Jimgerdemannia flammicorona | reverse complement strand
CCACCTCCACTCCCTCCAGTCCCTTCAAAAACTTTACAGATGCCGCTCCAGCCACCTGCTTAGCAATCAGCCCCAAGACCATCTTCGCCGTCACCGCTAGGCCTCGGAAGCACAGTGTCACCGCGAACGCCGAAATGGACTTCTTGAGTAACGGTGCCACCGCCAGCCCCGTCACACCATCTGCCAAATCCCCTTGTCTCCCAAGCCCCGGTCGCTCAGCCGCACCTTCCACAGTCACATCTGGATTTTTTTCCAGATCAGCAGTCCCGTCCCCATCAGCCGTCACGCCCCCCCCAGCCACTACACCTCCAGCCCCTCCGCCCCCTCCGCCAAGGGCCACTCCCCCACGTACAGTCGCCTTCTCCGTTTCCTTGCCCTTCTTCAACCAACCCTCCAGCCCTGACGCCTGCCTCCTTCCCTTCACCGTCTCCGCAAAGCTCGCCCTCCCAGATCCCTGTCCTCCACCACCACCTCCTCCCCTTCCTCGCCCACCTGCCAGCAGCTCCCTCATACCTCCCCCCAGGCCCGGGCCTCTCCCCACTTGCTGCCAGTCGAACGCGCTCGGGCCACCCTGCCCAGTACGCACCCCAGATTGCCTGTTGGTCGCCATGTTGTTAGTCTCTTTTTCTCCAAAACGATGAAGTAGTTGCTTTCCAGATGTTGTGTAACCCGAGAGGTACCGGAGAGAGGTGCCAATCTACCTCTACTCTACTCTACTTCAATATACTTCTCCTTTCCTACTTTCTCTCTCTTAAATACTACTAGATTATTAATCACTATAACTTATTTACTACTCTTCTTATATATTGCTTCTATTAGATATTTATAGTAATCTTCTTGATGACCCCACTCTCTCTATCAGTCTGATAGAATATCTACCATTAATTCTTATTATCTCATTACTCTTTTTTCAAAACTATCTATCTTTTATTCTTGAAAACATATTACCAATATCTAGCTAACCTTACTTATATTACTAATACTCACTTAACTATAAGTCACTCATTATCAATACAACCTACTAACTACTTTTATAAGTTATCTTATTGCTCCTCCTCTCTACTATCTTACTGCTCTACTTTTAGATACATAACTCTTAACTATTACTCAGAAGTCATTAAGTATATATCTTATACTCTCTCAGTCAATAATCTAGCATCTATATAGACTCTCTCTTTTATCTAATATTATAATAATTCTCACACTTAAAAACTCTCAATTCTACTAAGTATTTTGACCTAAAGTTTAATATAATATATATATATGAATTTCTCTTCAAAATATATTACTATACTATCCAGAACCTTGAAGAAAGCCACTACTACATCTCAGTACTCTAGGACTAAACTTTAGCTCAGTCTTACATCTTATCAATTTTTGCTAACTATTAGTCCACTGGTTACAAATCTTGTCTCATCTCTTATTGATACTTAATTCTAGTACTAATGTTGAAATTTATCACTAATAAACCACTCAATAGAAATCTATCCTGTCTCTATATTATAGATAGTGCTCTCAAATAAATTAAATTAATTTGAATCAAATCATTTTAAGAGTCATTCAAATCAAATCAAATTGGGGATTTTTCAATTTGAATTAAGTTTGAATTATCAAATTTAAATCAAATTGAGGGTCTAATTTGAACTCTATTTTTTGAAATATAATAACTTAATAAAAATATGTCTAAATTTAATAAGCTAAAGATAATTAAATTTGGATGTAGTTTTATTGAGTTATTATATTTCAAAAAATAAAGTTTAAATCAAATCTCAAATTGAATTAGACCTTTGATTTGATTTATTGAGAGTACTAATTACAGATCTCCATTATATCTCTTCTTTATTTTCTCACTAATATAGGCTAATATAGTGAGCTCTCTCTACTACTCTCTACTAAAATTCTTTATATTATATATATATCTATTATTTCTCAGTCTAACTATTGATAATAAATCACTAGAAAATAATGTAATTCTCTAATATATAACTATTAAATAATAAAAAATATTAATTAAATTAATATAGAAATTATTATATTATATATAATAAAATCTAAAGAAATTAAACTTATCTTATTAAAATTCTATACTATATTACTTCAAAATAATTATTAAAAATATCTCATAAGTTATATATAGAGAGATTTTTAAAAAACTATTTACTATTATGAAAATATCAGATAAAGCTACTTAAGTAATATATTATATAATTAGAAAAAAAAAAATCTAATTAGTTATTTTTTATATTATATTATATAGAAACTACTTCAAAAAGCCTTTGATATTTCTCTAATATTAGAAAAAGAGCCTTTAGATAATTTTACTAAGAATAATTATATTTTTGAATATAATTATTTAAGTTTTTTAGAGAGAAAAAAAGAAAAATATAATCTTTAGTCTATTTTTAAGTTATTTAAAAATTAGAAAATATTATTAAAATAATTTATTAAAATACTATTTTTTTATTACTTAATAGTATTAGATAAAATTATAGATATTATTATCTTATTTATTATTTTTAATAAAAAATATTGATAAATATTTCTAATTTATGTTTAGTTGATCAATAGCTTACTCTTATATATTTTATTAAATATAATAAATCTTTCTCAATATAGTTTAGCTTTTAATAATATTATTTACTAAGTATAATAGTTTAATTATATTTAGCTTTAATATTATATTTATTTAGTTAGCTTATACCTTACTACTCTCTGATTTTTTTTTTTTTTTTTTTTTTTTTTTTTTTTTTTTTTTTTTTTTTTTTTTTTTTTTTTTTTTTTTTTAATAGACTTATAGTCTCATGGATTTTTATTAGAAAAGAACCTAGACTATATATATAGGCTGAAACCCTCTTCCACTATCTATCAAATATTATTCTCTCATTAACCTAAGCTATTAAATTATCCAGCAGTCTCACTACTCCAGCTATACCTATTAGATACTGACTATGCCAACTCTCATAATATAGACCAGACTTATCTACTCACTGGAGCTGGATTATCATAACTACATATGAGAGCACACTTATATATTGGATCTATCAGTACTAAGACTGAATAAAGAATAGCTCTCTGAATCTTAAAAGAAAGTCCAAGATAAAGAAAAATTTCCCAACCAATCAATAGAAAGCAAAGTAAATTCAAAGTGGGTAAGTAAAGGACTTATATGCAGAACCCTCTCCAAAAGAACTTATATATGAGCTAGGGCTAAAAAGGACCCCATTTCTACTCCTCAAGCCTGTGGGTCTTGATTACATTATTATGTTAGCTCTCAGTTCTAGTTAGATACTGCCAAATGAGAAAGTTCCCACTCTCTAAACCTGTAGGCCTTGATTACATTACTATGTCAACTTCTGGTTCCAGTTGAGTATAGCCAGGATACTGGCCCCTATACCACTCCACCTTCTATTAGCTAATTGGAAGACTCTATCAAGATAACATTCACTCTAACCCTGATGACTATCTCTAGTCTGACATTCTACTAGTTTACTATAATTGTTCTTCTTCTTATCTGTGATAGCTATTATAAGTATACAATCTCCAAGCTACTGAAATCACATATCACTCTTTGAACAAATTTAGAAATTATATATAAGATCACAAAGCTGAGTCAACTTAAAGTTATAGAATATAAGATTTACATAAATGAAACCTTACCAATCAGGATCAAATATATATATACCAAGCACTCAGATATGTTAGAATGAAGAACTATAACAAAATAAAACAAACAACTATAACTTTTGAATATATATACAAATATGACCACTGAGATCTATAACTGTATCTGTACTGATATTTGGAATGTCATTATCAATCAGATCACACCTTCTCTACCTCTTATGAATATCTATAGTCTGGTATCTCTCTACTTTGTAGAAGCCTGATGATATACTCTAAACATACTTAGTAAAGTCTACCAAATTGGACAAATCTTAAGCTACTATCAGATTGGCTGCCTCCTGGAAGATATGGTTGAATATTACTATAATATAAATATTACTCAGATATCTCAATATCAGAAACTTATTACTTATAAATACTAAGAACTCTTTTATAAGTACAGCACCTTTATCTTTTAGACCTCAGAATCTTAGACTCAAATAGACAAAAACAACTCCTGAACACTTCCCCACAATATCCTCTTACATAACTACTCCTAGTATAGCAATATCATAAATAGTAAATAAATCTATTTAATAACCCACAAACTACTCTTAAGTAAATCCACTCCTTATTAGGTCTCACTCCTAATCATATTATGAAATTTTCTAATTGGGTATTATCTGTAGTGATATACTAATTCAACTAAGTTGGTCTTAGTTTCTTAAACTTCCTGAAATATAGAAAATTCTGAACTTTCAGAATTAGTCCAAAAAAGGACTTTGGTTAAGATGTCAACTAAATCTTAAAATCAATAAGTATAGAGGATATACTCTATATGAAATTGATCTTGATCTAAAGAAAACAGTCTTTCAGAATATCCAGAACTTTCAGAAAACCCTTCTAGAACTACATAACTATTAACTCAATTAGTAACTCTCTTATAGCCATCTTTTCTCCTATCCTGATCATATCTGAAAAATAGTTATCTATACTAGTACTATACTCACCAAGAAGCTTATCAAAGCTCAGAGGGCTCCACTATAAGAACTGAATAATCTGCAGATAATTTATACTAGTACTTGATGCCAAAGGTTAGTTGATACCCTATATAGTTTATAATATATTGAGACAATACCTTATTAGTAATAATAAAAGAAAGAAGATACTGTACTAAAACAGATATATCTCAGATATAGTCAGAGGCACCAGAAATTATGAAAAAGTAGAGAAGACACCAATTAGATACTGATAAAAGGACAACTTATCACCATTGTCCTCCTTTTACTATATCTATATAGGTTCAGCAAACTACACTAGGATAGAGAGTAAGAAGTAGAGAAAAGGGGACTCAGATGGTTGTCTGCCAAAACCATGTGACTTGTATGGTAGCAGAGAAAGAAGTGATGTACCTTACTACTCTCTCTCAAGTGTGATAATCTTATCCTTATTAGTACTAGCTTTATTTTTATTAATTTATCACTATTAAACTCTTACTATTAATAACTTTATTTTTATTTTTATTAGTTATTCTAACTTAGTGAATTCTATCATACTATTGTCTAACACAATTTGTATAAAGAACCTCAGTAACCAGAGTGAATAAACCTCAGTCCAGTTGTTTGTCAATACAGTTTAATACCAAAAGACTCCAAGAGATTGAGGAATTCTAGAGAACAAGATAACTACCTTGAGCAATAGATGCTCAGAGTTTGAGTTGTTGAACTTCCCTTGCCCAGAAATCACTATGAAATCAAGAAGATGAAGAAACCAAGACCAGGAATATGCTACTAGCATTTCAATCAAGAATCCGCAACTTACGACCGAATTGAAAGATTGATGACTTCCGTTTTGATGACGTGACCTAATTATGACGCGACCTAATTATGACGCGACCAAGCGATACAAATCGCACGCCACAATATACATATATAATAATTATGTGTGATGACATATTTTCCTTTCTCTACATCGAAAAACAAATGTTCACTGGCGATCTCCCCGTCCACAAACGCCTGAGCCGCTTTGCCGTCCACGAGGTTGGCGCCGACCTCGCGAATCTCTCCCCTAACGAACGGGAGGCCATTCCTCTCCTGATCAAGGTCGGCAAGCTGCTTGACGCGCTCTATTTACGTCAGGTGTGGTCCGGCAATGAGGAGCTCCTGGGGCGGCTCGAAGCTTACAATGACGAGCAGCTCCTGACACTTTTTCACATGTATAAGGGACCTTGGGTATGTAGGATGGCTTATAGCGCTCGTGTCGTCATTGGGAAAGAGTACTTTATCAACCTGCGTTGCTCTCCCGAACTCGCTTCTCTCCTCGCCATTCCCAGGCCCGCGAGGACTCCAACACTCCCTTCATCGTCGATGTCCCACCGCGTCCCGAGGGCGCCAACTTCTACCCTGAGGATATGACGAAGGACGAGTTCGAGGCGTGGGTGACTGGGCTCGACGAGCACGACCAGAAGCACGCCAAAGGTTTCTACTCGGTGATTCAGCGCAACAACAAGGGCGAGTTATATCACGTTCCCTACTCGAACGAATACGGCGACATCCTCTTACAGGTTGCCAATCTTTTCAAGCACGCCTCCAGGCTCGTGGAAGACCCGTCGCTCAGCAACTTTTTGTACATGCGCGCGCTGGCGTTTGAGAACAACAAGTACCTCGATTCCGAAGTCGCATGGCTCAAAATCAGTAAGGAATCTAAATTCGAGATCACTGCGTGCGTATTTTCCTTTTTTTTTTTTTTTTTTTTTTTCATCCGACAGAGATTCTCCCCATCCGTAAACTAGAGGGCCCTATGAGGTATACACGGACGAATTGCACGGCTATAAGTCGGCGTTTGAGTTCTACTTGCACATGCGTGACTTCCCCTCCTCCAAGCTCCTGGAGAAGTTCTCATCCAGCCTGCAATATGTCGAGGACCACCTGCCTATTCCAGACGAGTACAAAAATCGCAAGCTCGTCGCCCCACCCATCGTCGTCGTGAACCAGTTGTTTGCCAGTGGCGATGGTGCGTGTTTTTTCTATGAGAGATTCGTAGAGGTCGGGACGTGGGAATGTTTCGATGGTAGTCAGAGGGCTGTGATAATGCGCGGGAATACAGAAGTTGGATGGACCTCTTACTGACGTCATCATATATTAAACGACTTTGTTATGCATTAGTTGCCGTACCTATGACCGCTGGTAAGGATCTTACATGTTCGTTTATGCTACGGTAGTGACTGGCTGGCAGCTTTAGAGTCTGCCGTCATGTGGACGTTTTTGTTGACCTAAGCCTCTTTTCGTCGAACCTCACTCAGCCTATAACCTTCCGAATGACGAAGTACGTAATGTATTCACGGTCACTTTGCAAAGCTTATGGCATCGCTCGTTCACACGGCCTTTTGTGATTCCCGACCGTCTTTCCTAAACCCCTGATTCACCCTGATTCGCATAGGATGCCATCAAGATCGCCGGCTCCAAGCTCGTCCTCATCAAGAATGTACAGGAGGGCAAGTTTGCGCGCGTGCTCACCCCGATCGCCCAGCTAACGATCGCAGAGAACCAGCTGAAATTCGTCACGTGGGTGTCGGAGGGTCACGGGCCTTTTTGTGTTACTTGCCATTGTGAGTGTTAAGGTGACGTCGGATGATGCTCATAAAATCCATCTTTGCTCCTCCAGGAGCGACGCCTTCACTACCCACATCCTTCTGCACGAGGTCTGCCACTCTAACGGCCCTCATCACATTGTAAACTGCCCTGAGGATACCGTCCGCTCGCGATTGCAGGAATTTCATTCACAGATTGAGGAGGCAAAGGCTGGTGCGTAGGCTCTTTTTGATACTTGTTGGTGGTTTTTTTGATGATGGATTTTTAAACGATGGCGAAGGTAATTCGTCCACGCAGCCATTAATAAAGACGGGTGTATTACCTTTACTAGATATCGCCGGTCTGTTCGCTGCCGCGCTGTTAATCAAGTCCGGCGTCATCGAGAACGTCAAGCCTGAGGAGTTCTGGGTCACATTCCTGGCGTCCGCGTTCAGGAGGTTCGTATGCCTGCTTGCCATTAATCCCACTGCTTCCTTTCATCACACAACTAACATCCCCACCTCCCCTCCCCAGCATCCGCTTCGGCATCACCGAAGCCCATGGCGCCGGCCAAGCGGCGCAGTTCAACTACCTCCTCGACACCGGTGGCTTCGTGCACGACGCGTCGACAGGTCGCTATTCGGTTGACTTCACGAGGATTGAGCAGGCCGTCTCGGACCTGACGCGTGACATCCTGATCCTGCAGGGCGATGGCGACAAGGAGCTCGTCCGCGCCTTCGTCACGCGGTATGCAAATAATCGTCCAGAGACCCGTCGGACGCTCGAGCGCATTGAGGGTGCGGGAGTGCCAGTCGATATTAGGCCTATTTACACAGTCGAGAAATTGTTCCCGCATGAACCAGAGGTCGAGGCCACCGAGGAGAAGATTGCAAGACTTCTCGCTGAGGCTGACTTTCTGTAATATACCTCGGGTGGTTGAAAAATGATTAGGGGCATCTTCATACCGGAACCCAAAATATCGGGTATCCGCAATCATTCGCACACCTTACTTGTTTCTTCGCAAGCATCCGCGACCACAATTTCAACCACCACCCCCACCTTCCTTTTCTAGACCAAGATCACACATGAATTCGCCATGTGGCCGTCGAACCGTCCGTCTCTCCGCCGCGGAATTTGTCGCTGTCCGATTTAGCATTTTGCTCCCATTATTAATTCCTTCATTTCTCTTGTGTTCTTTTTGCTTCCATATATTGCACTTTCTGGATGTGGGGCTGCCCCTATTATAGTGTGCCTATCAATTTTCAATACCTATCGGTTCTTTATTTCTTTGCCGCCCGCCCGCGCGGTGCCTTTGGCAAAAGAGATTCAGGATCTACTTCGCGGAGAACAGGGCAACGAGTTCTGTTTTTAGTGTCATTGCGCATATTGTGAGATGGGCATTACATATGGTCGGAATGTGTTGGTTAGTTCGTCACAATGCGTTGTTTGCGGTGCAATATAGATTTCATAATTTGAAATTCTGATTTTTTTCAACTGTTTATCCCACTGAAATTATACCCATATCATATCAGAAAATATAAAGAAATAAGAGTTCGGTAAATACAAAGCAAAAGAGGTATAATTGATAACAATTAGTAGAGTTGGTTGATGAAACATTTTCGATGGGTCATGGGACGTCGTCACTCGATAAAAACATGGGGAATCTAGCACAACAAAGATCATCAAATTTGGTTGAATTGTTGCATTTCAAAGTTTGACTTTTAATTTCGAATCGAATTGGACCTCAATCGAATGGAATCCAAAAAATCCTCAATTCGATTCGATTTGAATTCGATCGAATTGATTCGATTCGTTTGGGAGCCAACAAGTCTGCACCAAACACTTATGTGAGTTGTATTCTTTGTACAAATCCAAGTGAACTAAATTTCTGATAATTTTTAAACGCCAAAACATTTGTCCAGAAGACACGGAAAGTGATATCCGTATCAAAGTCTGAAACCCGGAGCAATGCCAGGATAACCATATCTAAGTGAAAGCTAAACGCTCGCTCGTTACAATATGTGAACTTTATGGTAAGCTGGCATATAATAGTTTTAACAGACGTGGATGGTTTCGCAGCCTCAGTTGCTATGCTGCAACAATTCACAAAATTGTATCCAATATGGTCATCGTCCCTCTGATTTCTGGTGGCTAGTATTTTTCCATCGGCCCAAAATTACGTCCGTTATGTATCGTTATCGGTGGCATAAAATTTAACAGATACCAACGCGGACTAATTATTGAAGGGATAAAGACCGCTCGCAGCATCCATAGCTAGTATTACACGTATAAAAATTATCCAATAGTGATTTTAAAACTTCCAGCAGCTGTAAAGATTTCGACAGGAAAGAATACGATGATACACACTTATAGAATGTGTTGACTAGCTTAGGCTTGGAGCACAGATTCTGGATGTCTATCATATTCATGGGTTAAGTAAACAGAAATCACTTTGCTATTTATGTACTTGTTTATTTTTCTTCATCTCCGATCGATTATTTCAAATTCCATACAGACAATTGCCAGAGCAAACCATCAACTCACAGAATCAGCAAATGAAAAAATTGTTATAACAAGCCAATGGTATTAACGCAACAACCTAATTAAAGTGAACGTTTAATTTTTGTGCTCTCTGCGTGGGGTTCGTTTCAATAACGGCGCTCTTCGGGTGAAGGATGTTCACGGACCCAATCGAAACTCTGCATGTTGATGGACCAGACATTTGCACTTTCGGATTACACTACCCGTTCACATCCGATGTTCCGAACCTAGAGCCTTTCTTGTGATGGAGGGTTGTGTTGAAATATCTTAGTTATAGCAACTCGATATATGGTGGCGCAGCCTGACCCTGACTACGTCATCATGTAGACATCATCAATACGCGTAAAAGCGCATAAACAACGCCCTCCTTCCTCTCTCCGATCTTCCAAGTATTCCACAACAGGTTGTAAAAATTATGCATTTAAACTATTCTTAAACGTGCCTCCGAAGCCGAAGCATTTTGGAACCCCATGAAACCCGAATTAATTATTAGCAATATGTGACCATATTCCTTCAATACATAAAAACATTCTCAGATCTACTCTTTTGCCATACAACCTCGCGAGAACTAACCTTCCGATTGCGTAACTAAAACTAGCATCTCCAACAGATATTTCATTGGTATAATTGATAATTAGGAGCTCTGGGACCTCAGATTAGATTTCAGCACATATACAAATTGTTTGTCTCTTCACCAGCATGTTTCCTACATATCTCGGGGGTTGTTTATGGCATTAGTTTTCAATTTTGACCAAAAAATAAAAAAAAGCTATCGTATGACTGATGTTCAGAATCGGGTGAAGTGCTTGTGTTTATATCTTATGAACTGTCCATGCCAACAACGAACCTGCCGTGCTTATGGCCGAGGCGTGGCATCGCGGTGCGGTGCGTTGAGTTGGATGCACTCCATTTGGATTGACGATATAGAAATCTAAATCCATCGAAAGTGTGTTCAATAATTCAGTCCATGTGTCGGGGAGCTTACCGCCGAAATGGCAACTTTTGCATACTTTGACCAACCTTGTCAACGCTACGCCGCGACGTACTTAGATACATAAATACAGAGGTTTTTTTTTTTCCGAAGTCGAACACGCACTCTCAAACAAAATATATTATTTCTCTCGCTTTTGTAAACATGGTCGAGCAATCCGATAGCCGTCTTATTCTTAAAGACGACATCGCCTCCATCTGGAAGGGCTCGATCCACCGCGATGTGACAATTGTCTACGCTGACATCGTCGAGCTAGGCGTATGCCGTGTCGTACTGGCTTCAAGGTTTGTCCGATTTGGATTCTCTTACCCAGTTGTGTTCGTTGTTTTTCATGACATTTGATTTCATTGGGTCCCTTGAAATATACCCCGTCTTCAAGGCAATGCTCTGCGGAAACAAGCAAGAGAGTGCCTCTCATCGTGTTGTCCTCAACGACATCACTTCCACGGTGCCCAACATCGTCCTCAACTTCATTCACACCGAAACCATTAACAACGCTGTCAACATTTCCGTTGCGGTCGGAATATACCGCGCAGCAAGTTTTCTACTCCTCCCCAAGCTCGTGTAGATGGTGCTGGAGCACGCGCATGACCCCGTGTTTTGGAGCCGCCTCATCGCTTCTCGACGAAGAGTGACGGGAAGAATGTGTAACATAAAATTTCTAATTCTGACCCACATTTTATTTCAAACTGGATATATTCACAGTTGGTAAGGTTCGACATAATTACCTGTGCCGGATTTCCGTCTTTTATTTTATTTTAATTTATTTTTTTTTATTTTGTTTTATTTTATTTTATTTCGCAAAAAAATATTTAACTTATCTAATATATTTAACTGAGATGCTTTGTAAACATGAACGGCCAAACTGTGAAAAAGTTGGCGAGCAGCCAAGGAATTTATGAAAAGGGCGATGGCGTAATCTAGGCCACAGACAACCGAGCGAACGACAACTTGCTTGTGCGGATCTGTGACGGATCCCAGATGCTGGCGCTAAGATCCCACTTAGTATCTACGTAAGGCCAGACAATATCTCCATTGGCCATGACCCTCATGTCACCGCCAATGGTCGCGGGGGTTTTCAACGGTGTTCCGACCTTGGCGCCATTGGAATCGACCAGCTGGATATAGGTGGCTTCGAACTTGCCCGTGCATGTACCAGCGTTGCACTTTGGACTTGTCACTTGCTCCCATGTAACAACGGCTTGGTTTGCACCGTAGGCTGCAACGCGAACGTTGACATGGTCGACGATGGCTGTTTTTGTGACCCAGTTGATGTTTGTGTCGCCTTTTGTGAAAAATATATGTATGTAAAACAAGAGGCTAAAGGCCGGACGAACTGTAATGTGGACTATCGGATTGTACAACGAGATGGGAAGAGAGGGCTCACCTGCACCGCCGGATTTAGTCGGAACAGTAGTAAGCGGGGTGGACTTGTCTTTGAGAATGGCGATGGCGACGTTGTGGACATCCCAACGAGCGGTCACGTCAAGAACCGTGCTATCCCCCGAATCGGTAACAACCTTTGAGGCACCCCGCGTCTGCCATGCGACAATATAACGGCCATTCGCGAAGCCAGCTACATTGCTAAAAGATCCACCTTCTCCGCCGAAAGGGTCGCCTCCGTATCCTATAAACGATTCAATGATCAATGAATTTTATATTACTGACAAGATTCAGATTTTCAAGTGCCGAGGCTCGTATAAATATATGCATTTGGTCAACACGCAATGGTGTGAAACGCTTACCAGCCCATGTTTGATCGTTCGAAATTTTCGGTCCCGACATGCTTCTCGTGTCAGTGTTGAGAAAAATTCCAGTATGCCAGTCGTTTGAGCAAAGTGTCAAGAACGGTAGAGTATTGGTCTGCATGATAGCAATTCCTTCGTTGTGACTGCACCCCCAGGCATTGCTGTTGGAGGTATTTAAAAAAAAGGATTTATGAAAGTAATAACAGGGGTAGGATTAAAATAAAAGGAGCAAATATGCCTTTATATGAGTCCATTCCAAGTAAGAAGTATAAAAGGAACTTACGAGTAGGGGCTTTCGAAGACCTTGCCGTTTGCGTCGACGTATTCAATGGAATCTCCGTAATGGCCGTTGGCGCCTCCGGCATAACCATGCACAATAAAATAAGCCCCGTAGTATTCCCCGTTCCATGCCAAATCGCCATCGAGGACAGGGGAACTTGTTCCCCCGGTTCCTTTGTCATAGAAATTGGGCCCATTGAGAGGGACGGTCCAGGCGACGGCGGCTCCCTTTACACGGACCAAAGTAGCGACCGTCTCGCCGTTCGGGGTGGAAGCATTTTGAGAGGTCAACAGAGCAAACCCGTCGTTGTGGGCCACCAATCCGCTGGCTTCGTAACCGCGGACCTTCACCTCAGTGCCGACAGCCGTAAGATTTTTGTCTAATTGCTGAACATGCACGTAGTCCCCACTGGCTGCGAGGTACGCTACATACGAGTTTCCATTGGGGGCGACCGCAAAGGGGGTACGACGATGGTGCGGCATTTCATTGTAGCCGGAGATTATATAACCGAACGGCACTTGAAGTGACAAGGAATTCGGAGAGAGATGGAGTTTTCCATTCAAGGGCTAAGAGAGAAGAATTTTACCTTTGTCAGTATGAGTATGCTCTTTAGCATGATTCGCATGGATAATTTACGGCTCACGTACACTCGGGACGATGGCAGTATGAACGGTAACAAAAAACGCCAAAGCGAGCGAGGCGGAGAGAAGGTTTCTATACATTTGAATAAATATATGGGAGGGAAAAAAGTGTGTGGAGATACGAGATCGTTCGCATTTGACCCCCTTTTATAGGACAGATTTAGGTCTTTCTAAAATTGTTGCTTAATTGTCAACTGTGTATTGATTCGACATTATTACACCTTCGAATCGAATGCCAACCGCATCTGGTGCGTTTATGCCACTAAATGTACTTCCATCGACGCAATAGTTTCTGTGCTCCCCCGAATCTGGAAATCCTGACATATTAGGCAGTGCGATGTTATTCAACATGATTGGACACGATTACAGGAGGAACAGAGCAATTACGACCATCACGATGAACCGTATAGCTCATAGGTGACGAGCGACGGTGAGGCAGCCGAAAATCTCGGGGTGGCAAACCAGGTTCCACAAACACTTCCCGAATAAGACATCCATGTGGAACTGTAAGAAGGTTTACGTGTTTGCATACAAACAATACCGCTTCCTCGACATCTACTGACTCAAGAAAAGGAAGAGTTCGGTAACACCTTTGGAGATGAGGGTGTACAAGAAATATCGACTGTACGGTAAATTTCCTCGCTTTTACCGAACGTAGAAATATTTATATGCTTTCATCGAGCTGTCAAATAAACATAATGGACAGGTCCCGAAATGCACACTTGTCACTAGGCACCGCATAACACTTATGTATATCTCAGCACATCGAACCATAAGTAGAGGTGATACATATGCCACAAACGGTGATTTGACTTTTGAGGCTTTGCAAATTCGTTAATTCGATTCTTCAAAATTTATACCCTCCGACCTCAGGTTAGCGTCTAAAAAAATCAAGACACTCTTTCTGAGAGGAACCAATATCTTCAAGAAACCAGTATGAATTCATTAGCGTGACTTACATAGAATTAACTTTATGATTCGTTTGTCTGAACGCTCACACAGTTACTTTTGAATCTCCTGCATTCTTCATTCATATTACTAATACCATGTAATTATAATCCAGTTCAAGATAACAGCTGACGTGTCAGATACATCCTTGATCGCTTTTTTTTTTTTTTTTTTTTTT
>RBNI01004195.1:0-14504 GCA_003990745.1 Jimgerdemannia flammicorona | reverse complement strand
GGAGGTCTACTTCCCCCAGCTCTTCCGCCACCAAGTTATTCATCATCTGGCATATCCAGAGCAGGTTCCCCACCACCTTCCCTCCTGGGGTGGCTGGTCGCCCTCCATCCAACATCGTAGTATCAGCCCCTACACTCGCCGACTCATTCCATCCCTCCTCCGGGACATCTACCAATTCCTCTTCCCCAGTCGCCTCCACTAATCCCCCCTTCTCCACATTTGGTACTCCAAAGCGCACTTGTTGAGCTCTGCACATTGGCACATCTTCCCCTGCCCTACCTCTCACCGCCGGACCCCTTCTGATAAGGGGAGAGGGTGAAGGTGAGTTCGCCCAGGTCTCCTCCCAAACCTCCAATGTGCCATCCGCATAAGGATCCTTGCTCGGCCCCTTCTCGGCCTCCACCTGCCCTCCCTCCTCACCCCTCCCACTATCTGCAGCCCAGACACTCTCCGCAGTCCCTCCAGCAGTCGCCTCATCACTTGGCTTCCTCATCACCTCTGCTCCCATTTTTGCCAACAATTCCTTCTGCCTCCTACGCCCTTGAGACCTCTTCCACACTTCCTTGTTGATGCGGACTCGCTTTCCTCCAACCACCTCAAGATGCGTCGCCACCTCGAATGCCTCCCATGACCTCGCCCTCCTCTCCACTGCTCCACTCAACTCCTCCAGTGCTTCTAGCAAATCCTCCTCCTCCTCCTCGCTCCCCTTCACTCTCATCACCTTGCACAAGATAGCTCCCCACATCATCACTGAAGGCCAGTCCTGAGCCTTCCCAGTCGCCTCCCACCCAGCCAACCGAATCCTGACGTCCACGTCCCCTGTCCGGAGGGAGGTTCCTTCCCACACTCTGAACCCAATATCAACTACCTCGCCAAACTCCGCCATGAACTCCTCAACTCTCTTCCTCGTTTCTACAGCAGTAACTGTGGGTACTCCTTTCACCAGAAGTTGCACCACTCTCGGGTCCCACCGCAGACATCTCACCATCGGTACGCACACCTCACCCACTGTCAACCCTACCTTCAAAGCCTCCTCCAGTGGCCCAGCCTCTTCAAATCCCACCTCTACCCCTTCCAGGCCCTTCAGGAACTTAATGGACGCCACACCGTTCATCTGCTTCACGATCAGCCCCAGAACCATTTTTGCCATCACTGCCAAGCCCCGGAAACACATCGTGACTGCAAATTCTGAGATCGACTTTTTGAGCAACGGAGCCATGGCCAGCCCCATTACACCATCCGCCAGGTCCCCGGCCCTCGCGTCCTTCCCACTGCTCGGTACACCATCAGCAGTCCCATCTAGATTTTTTTCCAGATTGCCTGTCACACCCCCATCAGCAGTCCCCGCCCTAGCCGCTACCCCCCCAGCTCCACCCCTAAGGCCCTCCAGAGAGGCACCCCCATGAGGCTGCTGTCCTGTAGCCTTCCCCAGGACCTTCCCTCCCCTCAGCCAGCTCTCCAGACCCGCTCCTTGCTGACCCCCCTTCACCTTCTCTGCGAAGCTCACCCTGCCAGATCCTTGACCTCCTGTTCCACCCCCTCCGCCACTACATCCTCCCGTCAGCAGACCCCTCATACTGCCCCCCAGACCAGGGCCTCTCCCTACTTGCTACCATTCGAACGCACCAGGGCCACCTTGCCCAGTACGCACCTCTGAGTGCATGTTGGTTGCCATAATACTAGTAGCTTGTCTCCAGAAACTGTGTCGAAAGTGTTGCCAAAAGGTTGTGTAACCTGAATGTTACCGGAGAAAGATGTCTGCCTACACTTGCAGTCTTATCTCACTTCTCCTCAGAGATATCTATCAGTTCATCCTCACCAGCCACTACTACCTGTCTTCCTTTCACTATCTCAGGAACTCCAAAGTACACTTACTGGGCTCCTCACATAGACACATTCTCTGCCACTCTGTCCCTTGAGACTGAACCCCTTCTGATAAGAGAAGGAGTGTCCTCCTAGACTTCAAACATACTATTTACATATGGGTTATTGTTTGGTACCTTCTTGATCTCTTCTGGACCCTTCTCTATCTTTTCTCCACCTTCACTAGTCCAGACACTCACTTTGACTCCCCTAGTATTCTCAATGCCACTAGCATCTCTCTTTACCTTCCCCTCTAGGCTTATCAGTAACTCTTTCTGCCTCTTATATCCTTGGGACCTCTCTCACAGCTCCTTATCAATATAGATATACTTCCCATCCACTATCTCCAAATGTGTCAACTCTATATATACCTTCTAAGCCTTCACTCTCTACTTTACTATACTACTCAACTCCTTCAGTATCTCCAACAAATTCTTTTTCTTCTTCTTATTCCCCTTCACCCTCACCATCTTATATATAAAGACCCCCCACACTATCACTAATAGTCAATCACAAGTCTTCCCAGTAGCCTCCCTCTCAGCCAACTGAATCTGGACATCAACATTCCTGATCCTGAATGAGATCTCTTCTCAGACCCAAAACCCAACATTGACCACCTCTCCATACTCAGCCATGACCTTCTCAACTCTTCTCCTCATCTCTACAGCAGTCACTATGAGTAAGAAATTGCATCACTATGGGGTCTTATCTCAAGCAATATATCATTGAGACACATACCTCTCCAACAGTCAGCCCAGCCTTCAGCATACTCTCCAATAGCCCAGCCTTCTCAAAGCCTATCTCTACTTCTTCCAAATCCCTCAGAAACTTCACAGATACTACACTATCCATCTGCTTAGCAATTAACCCCAAGATCATTTTTACCATTACTATCAAGCCCTGGAAGCACAAAGTAATCACAAACTCTAAGATCAACTTTTTGAGTAATGGGGCCACCACTAGGCCTGTTACACCATTTACCAGGTCTCTCAACCATCTGGGCCCCATATTTCCAGCCTCACCATTAGTAGTTATATCTGGATTTTTTTCAGATTATCAGTCACTACTCTATCAGCAGTTATACTCCCAGCTACTACACTACCAGTCCTACCCCCAACACTCTCAAGAGAGTTCCTCCTGGTCCCCCAGCAGTAGCCTTCCCCTTACCACCCTGCAGTCATCTATTCAGTCCAGCTGCTATATCCCCCTACTTGACCTTTTCAGTAAAGCTCATCTGCTTCCCCTCTGGCCACACTGTGCCTCATCCTCTACTGTTGCTGACCCCTCTTTCTCTCAATAAAGTGCTCAGCATCTCCAATCCTACTCTCTGCCTCCTCCCTACATACTACCAACCAAATACACTGGAGCTACCCTGTCTAGTACACTCTGTAGAACTCTGATTCAAGGATATATTTCTAAGATATTTTTCCAAAAAATAGTGTAAAAGTAGTTGATATATATTTAGTACTCTGAACAAATGGAGTTGATCCAGATGAGATTTGATTCAGATTTATCATGTGATGGATTCAAATCAACTCGGATTGGTCTCATGATCTGATCTGGATTGATCTAGATTGATCCAGATTGATCCATCCAGATTGATCTGGATTGATCCATCTGGATTAGTCCATCTGGATGATCTATCTGGATTGATCCATCCAGATGATCTATCTGGATTGATCCATCTAGATGATCCATTCAGATGATCCATCCAGATTGATCCATCCAGATTAATCTATCTGAATTGAAATCTTTGGTGACATCACTCTTTCTTTTGTTCATTTCACTCTTGTTTTTTTTTTTCTACCATACTTTGGTGACATCACCCTTTCCTTTGTTCCCTCTCTTTTCTTTGTTCTTTTCTGCTATATCATAAGCAAACAAAACAGTAGCTCTTAATTCATACATTGGTCCAGTCTACTCATTTTTCACCCTGCAATGATCATCAAAAGAGGGAGTATTTGAGGTGGAAATGCACTCTCTGCTGATAATGTTAGATTCTTTCTCATATGGGCAGCACACAAGCTGCTCATCAAGAGCTAAAGGGTGATGGCAGTGGCAATAGCAATAGCAATGGCAATGGTGACAGCAATGGTGGAGATGAGGGTGAATTCTGGCAACAACTCATGGTGGCCCTTCAGATCTCAGAATTCACAGACCTCACAGCTATGTATGTGGTAGCCTTTTTGGAGCAGCCAGTAGTAGATGTAGGTTGCTCTTTTCTGCTACTACTTTTTACTTGTTTAAATTCCCCCAGCACAATCTGATTCACCTCATGCTCTTCTTAGGGTCCACAGCTCTACAGTGAGATCTACCAACTTTATTTGCAACATCTGGTCAAAATGAAGAAAGGTTGAAGGACATTGTAGGGCATGCCTTTAGTGGCTGAGCTATTGAGTCAATGCATTGTATGGTGGAGGTCTCAAAAGGAATAGAAGTAAGTCTTCATGAGCAATCTTGTGTAACTTGTACAACTCGTCAGTATGCAACTCATCGGCATACAGCTCACTTACTTACTCACTCATGCTCTTTTTCTGAAATACCCATCTTTATGTTTTATTTAATTTCATTTTTTACATAGTCTCCCCCTAAAAAACACCCACACCTATATGCAATCTACCTGCATACAACTTGTCTACATGCAACCTGTCTGCATGCAACCCATCTGCACACTTATCTCAGTCCCTCAGATCAGGGCTCAGTTCTATTGGAAAGAAGAGTTCAAAGTTACCCAAGTTCAACTATGTCCGGCATCTGATCAAATAGAGAAATTTGAGGGCAAGATGTTCAGTATGAGCAGTACTAGCATCATCATTAAGGCTTAGAGATCTATATTTGAATCTGAGTCAATCATTCTCAACCAAGGAGTTCATTGGCCAGTAGGAGTAACCAATAACAAAGAGAACTATATCTTTATTAATGAATGCAGAGAGGTGGTTGTGATGGTGGTAAGGAATCTTTATGGTGATGAGCTTCACTGTCACATCAACGAGATTTGTGAGGATTGTATCAAATACCAGGTGGCAGGAAAGAGAGGGTAAAAAAAGCAAGGAGGGGGGGTTTGGATGGGAATTGAGTATACTGCAACACTGGCAAAGAGTGGGTTCTGGAGTTCTGAAATCCCCTATACTCATCTCTCTTTTTTTTTACTTCTCCTCAGATAAATTACACTCTTCACTGATATACTCTTTTTGATATAAATCCAGGAATGTACAAGATTCTGTACCCCTACCAGAACTTTAGAAGTGCTATTGAAGAGCAAACTATATGCGAGCATGACATGGCCTATATGGTGATGGCAGCTATGATCTAGGGTTCTTTGAGCAGATTGGTAGAGTATATGGCAGGCCAGCTTGGTGGTGATCTCAGTGTGGCTATATGTACATTCTTAGTGCAATTTAGCATGCTGTATGAGGTGAGGAGCTCTGCTTTTTTGAGGTGCTGCAGCTCAGAGGGTTTCTGCAGCCTGGGGGGTTTCTGCGGCCCAGGCCCTATATACAAAAAGGACTGACTGGTTGCCATCTGTTTTGACAGGTTTCCAAGCCAGGGCTCCTGGGGCTGGACTAAGAGCAGGTATCCACCAGTACAGCCTGGCAGTATGAGGTCCTGAGCCAAGGGTTCACCCAACTGTATGCTTGCATCACATCAGGATATGTCAGACACAACCTTTCTCTGCCCACACACACAGACAACAATATCACCTTGATAATGTTTTATATCTTGGAAAGGAAGGGCCCAACCTGGGAGGATAGTAGCAGAGTCTGGTATAACCTCACCTATAGTTTTGGGGTCCCATTTGTGGCCAACACAGCTGTCCTCTTTCAACCACATGACCATTATGGTACCATCACCTTTGAGGAGAGCTTGGACACAACAGTCATCACACTCCCAACAGATGATAGGCTCATCAAGGCCTGGGACCAGTGAGTGGAGCAGTTTTTGTGAGGGTTAGGCAATCTTTTGTGAGGGATAGGCAGTCTTTCATGAGGGTTAGACAGTCATTTTGTATAGGTTGGGCAGTCTTATGTTGGGGGTTGGACTGGGCACCTCTTCTGTAGTACTAGCTTAGCCATTATGCAGGGCCCTACCAGCCCCTTGGCCCTACTCTGCAGTGCTGCCAGTATAGCACTGTGGCACAGGGCCAGGGTGCCTGTGGGACCTGAACTGGTGATGGAGCCCAAATCTATAGTGGACTTCGACTGCTGGAAATGCCCTCCGACTGCTGGAAATACCCTCTAACCACCAGAAGTACCTTCTGACTACCAGAAGTACCCTCCAACCACCAGAAGCACCCTCTACCCTGGACTCCTTGGCAGCTTGGGGCTGCCTCTATGCTATTGGTAGAGGGCTGCAAATTTTGTGTGCTCTCTCTACCTGCCCCACCTGTCCTGGACACTTGTGGCTTGGGGCTGCCCCTTACTGCTAGTGGAGAGCTGTAAATTTTGCATGCTCTCTCGCTGACCCCATGCCCACCAACTCTGCTGACTGACTATACCTACTGATCTGGATGCTGATAGCTTGGGGCTGCCCCTTGCTGCTGGTAGAGGGCTACAAATTTTGCATACTTTCTTCACCTGCCCTGCCTATCCCAGACACTTGCGGCTTGGGGCTACTCCTTGCTGCCAGTAGAGGGCCACAAATTTTGCGCACTCCCTCTACCAACCCCATGCCTACTAATTCCACCAACTGACCCCACTCACTGACCCAGGTGCTGACAGCTTGGAGCTGCCCCTTGCTGCTGGCAGAGGGCCACAAGTTTTGTATACTCCCTCTGCCAACCCCCCCGACTGGGACACTTGTGGCTTGGGGCTGCCCCTTGCTGCTGGCAGAGAGTTGTAAATTTTGTATGCTTCCTCCACTGACCTGCCTACTGACCCGGGCACTGATAGCTTGGGGCTACCCCTTGCTGCTGGCAGAGGACTGCAAACATTGTGTGCTTCCTCTGCCACCACTGCCAACCCTGCCAACCACTACCCACTTGGACTGCAAACTCTGGGTCAAGTCCTTAGGGTTTTTTACCTTTTTATTATTTTTGAAAGGTATTAAATATTCCACAAGGCCAACCAACTTATCCATGAACCCCCAGGACCCACCAAATTTTAGCGGCCCAAGCTCTACTAAGACTTCAGATACATATACACCTAGATTGTCTCAGTGTTCAGCACACACCTCTTTGGGGCAATGAGGTTCACCCCACTTGAGAACACCCACTCGACAGAAGTACTGGAGACAGGAATCACCAGATAGTCCCAAGCCATACCACACAGGCTGGGGAAGTCCATTTGATGCAGCTGCATGCCCTGGTGGGTAGAGCGATGAGTAGAGTGGTGGTTAGATTGGTGGGTTAAATTGGTTCAACACCCACCTGACAACCCACCTGACAACCCACCTTCTACCAGTTGAGTATCTCCATGCCCTCCAGCAGAATCACGCAGTCACTAGTGAGGTAAATGGTAAGTTTGCCTATTGACAGCAGCTCTTCTACTAATGGCTCCCTCTTCTTCTTTCTGCTGAAGTAAATGTGGAATAGGAGAGATCCCTCGGCATATTTGTCTAGACTTCAGCCAGAACCTTGTGGCAGCATATAGTTTTTCCAGTACACTTCAATTATAGTCTGCTTGGTTCTCTCAATGAAGTACTGCTCCCAGCCCTGATCTTTATAGTATTATAGCTTTAAGCATAGATCTAGCACTGTTTGAAAGAGAGGAGAGAGTGAGTTTTTGCAGGGGTTTCTCTGTTTTGGAAGGAGCAACAGCCATATGCTGACATCGACATACCTATACTAATTGAGTATATGGCAGTATCTGTTTGGGAGTAGTACTTTCTGAGCTTGCTAAGAGCAACCTCCATGGTGTCTCTCTGATCCAAATCACCACAACCCTCCAGCCTGTCCTTGAGCTTATCCTCTAGCTAATCAATCAGAAGGTTGTATACTGGTATTGCTGAGCTTATTGTTGGGTTGTTTGTTTGACTATATCCTTCATACAATCATTAAAACACTGGCAGTTATATGTGGTGAGGTATTGCATTGTGCAGAGATAGACAAAATAAGTGTAGAGGCTGACAAAACAAGTGTAGAGCCAGAGCAATCACCACTTACTTCCAAAACTCTGACAATATTCCTAAGTATGTCCCACTCGCTTTCACCTAGAGCCTTGGCCCATATTTCCTTGTCAGCAGCCACTATTGAATCTATTGGCTTTTTTTGTTTTTTTTTTTTTTTTTTAAATAAATCTTCAATCATCTGAAACAAGTTGCTTCAGCCAACTGAAGAAAAAAAGAATACATACTACAGCAAACTCCAGCACATGCTGGATCATTGCAAATATTAAGTTTCAATATATACAGATGTCCAATATAAGCTCTTTCAGGACTAAACTGATTGCCCTACACTGCACAGCAAATTTGTCTTGTCATTGTGGGGATGATCAGACTGATACAACTAGGTTGCACAGCTTGGAAATTATACTCAGGACCCCTTCTCTCTCAGATGTTTTGTCTACATATGTAAGATAGTTCTGAATAGCAAGGTTCAGTATGTGGGCCTGGCATCATACACAGTAGCTTTCTGTACCAAAGGCCATGTTTTCCTGTTTGAGGCTGGCTGCTAAAACTTTGAAAAATGTTGAGTTGTTTATGGCATTGTCCGTTGTAATGGCCAAAATCTGTACTTGAAATATTTGGTCAGCAAATTTTTGCAAAAATAAATAACCAATAAAATCTGGTTTAGTTTAGGATCTCTCTCAAAATGCCAACCTGATAGCAAGCTCCCCTTTTTTACCTTGGTGGTGATCCCAAGCTTCCAGATACAACTAATAAAAGCATCTGCAATATTGTCTCTAGAATGAGGGCCAGCAAGTTTGATGAAGTCAAGGGTGAGAGATTTAAGCTACCAATCAAGGTCAATCTAATGACTGGTAATGCCCAGAAATAAAATTACATTGGGGGATATCTATGTGTTGATCATAAATAAAATTTTGCCTGCCGAATTCTGCTTATTAAATGTGAGGTTAAATTGGTGAGCTCTTTTATATAATTCAGCTTGCAAAGGTTATGGTACTACCCTTATTTTATCTAAAGTATCTGGCAGAGATTGTCATGCTCCTTTCTATAGGTCTCCAGGACATCTTTGTGAATAGTATTGGTACTTGGCAAATATAAATCATGCTTGAGGAGACCAAAGATGCTATGCAATTGATCACTCTCAATAGTTGTGAATGGCTAGTCTGTGCACACAATCCAGCAAATAAGCTGATTTTGAAATTCTGCTGAAGAGTATGGCTAAATATTTTTGATTAAAGGCATTGTTGGTACAGAAATAATTGGGCAATTGGATAAATGTACCCACTATAGCTTGGATGTTGATTTTATTTGTCTCCATGTTCTTTTTGATTTTATCAGAGTACTTGTCTTTTATGTATTGATTCATGTTCGAAGTCATACCCCTAAGCATTTTGAACTTCTAGATGGTACAGTTCATGGAGGTGGATGAAATAATATTATGTGTATGTCAAAACAAATAAAAAGTGTCAATAGGTGCATCTTAATTTTTTACCTGCAATAATTACAAACAACATTATCTCCTATCTTAGTACAATATTACCAGATTTCAGAGTGAGGATGGCATGAAAGGTGTGGAACTATCAGGGATATTTGACTTGAAGCATCATCAGTACTGTAAACTGTTGAAGACTGATCTGTTGACATATATGTTTGCATATTTGCATGTGCATGTGTATACATGTATGTGTATTGTATATATGTATATGTATTGTATTGTAGATGCATCTAGCATATGAGTCATGTGGAGGATTTGGATTGGAAGATTTGGTTGAAGGATTCAGATGAGAATTCAGATTGAAGGATTCAAATTGGAGGATTCAAATTGGAGGATTCAAATTGGAGGATTTGGATTGAGTGATTCAGATTGAGTGATTCAGATTAAGTGATTCAGATTGAGTGATTCAGATTGAGTGATTCGGATTGAAGTAGTTCAGATGGGTGATTTGGATGGAGCAATTCAGATGGGGCAATTCAGATTAATCTGAGTTGATTCAGATGGCTTCAGATTTGAGATTTGGATCAAACCATCATGTGATGAATTGAATCTAGATTTGATTTGAATTGACTCATTCGGAGCACTAGGTATCAGAAACTGTGAAAAAGTAGAGAAGATACTAATTAAATACTAATAAAAGAGCAACTCATCATTACCCTCCTCTTACTATACCTATGTAGATATAGCAAACTATACTAGAGTAGAGGGTGAGAAGTTAGAGGAAAGGGGATGCCTGCCAAAACTATATAACTGGTATGGTAGCAGAGAAAGATATTCTCATATAATCACTACTATAATATAATATATTTTAGAGAGATTTCTTATAAGAGCCAGGACTTTGTTTTTATTACTTATATACTATACTGATGTGCTTAGAGAATTCATCTAATTTATCAGATCATTGATGTAACTAGCATATTTATAAATAGTCTCCTTAGACTTTATTTATAGATTGAATAATTGAGATTTTAGATAGAATTAATTCAATACAGATATTTATATATAATGATTGTATATATAGAGTCTCTTATATCTTGTAAGTAGTCATTGTATACATTATGAGCTTCATTTGAGAGTTTGATAATATAAATATAATCTTTTATAATATTTGATAGTTATTTACAATATTATAATCTTGAATCAGTACTTGTAACTTTATATACTCTACTAAGCTATATTTATCAAAAAGATTTATTATATGGAATACTTAGATTATATAATCTTTCTCATTAAAGATTAGAATAGATCTCTTAGCTATATTTATACTTATAACTGAGACTATATTTCTTATATCTGTTATTGTAGTTATATCTATGATATCAATAGAGACTTGTATTACCAGAATACTCACAATTAGTATATCTATTTTTATACTTATATTACTAGACTAGTTGTTGCTTGATATTTTAGTGTAGTATATATTAAGAGATATATTTATTTACTATAGTTACTTAATACTAGTGGAGCTTATAACCTTTATTGTAAAATAGTAGATTCATAAGAGACTGAATAGAAGTAGTAATTTATTTATAATAAAAATTATGTACTTTTAGACACTATGAATAATAATATATAAATAATATAAAATGAATTGTATAAAGTCACATAAATATATATTGACTTGTAATCCCAACATACATATGTCATATCTGACTATCTGTCTTGATAATTCTACTCTTTATTTATTTATTCTTATGGGTTATATATTGTATCTAACTATCTGCCTTAATAATTATATCTTCTTTTTATTTTCATTTTATTTGATAAGTTATATTTCATATCTGGCTATCTATCTTGATGATTATATCTCTCTTTTATTATTTTATTTGATAAATTATATATATATTATATCTGGCTATTTGTCTCAATAATTATATCTTCCTTTTATTTTCATTTTATTTAATAGGTTATATATCATATCTGACTATTTATCTTAATAATTATATCTCTCTTTTATTTTCATTTTATTTGATGGATTATATTTCATATTTAGCTATCTACTGTAACAGTCAATCCGAATTAGTAATCTGAATCAGGGGGAATTAGACATTTGATCGCGGTACCTGAATCTGATTCCCTATATAGTTTAGCCTTATAAATAGCAGTCATATTCTGCAAAGTGCAGAAACTTTAACATTTGCAAAGATTTAGGAGATGTTAGAATCTTCGCAATCAGCGGAATCCTAGCAGATGTTGAAAGATCTGATACTTGCAGAATGACTCACTACTTAGCCACCTTATAGTTAGCAAAACTTGTATAAATAACCCAGTATCTTTGAGTGAATAAACCTCAGATCGAAATAGTTCAAAGCAAAGAGAAAGCAAAGGAACTAGTAAGCCTGTGGGCAGATATACTTCGAACTCACCCACCCCTGCATATCGAGGACTCCGCGGAGTCAAAGAAGATCAAGAATTCAAGATACAGAAATCCAATGTACTTACAAGGTTAAGTGTCTGCTACATTACAACTTAGTGCCCATTGGCTGGTGATTCAAGACGAATCCCTCACTTTTAAGCTAAACAATGAACAACCGCTACCACAAGAACTCACACAATACAATCAGACAAAATGGACATGAGACCACCTATATTCCATGGATATACTTCAGATGAATCAATCGTCACCTTTATAGATGATTTCGAGCAGTATGCTGCTGTTAGGACCTTAACTGCAGAACAGCAAGTAGCCCTCATGCCCTACAGCCTACGAGGACCTGCAAGAGCAGCATTCACAGCCACAACCCATGCAGGAAATGATGCTGATACTATACTGATAGCACAGAAGACCTGGCTCCGGAATACCTATTACACAGACGAGATCAAGCAAGCTCTGAAGGACCAGCTCAATACAACATGTCAAGGAATGAGCGAGGATCCAAACACATTCTTCACAAGAATCCAATATCAGATAATCCTCGCGGATTATGCTGATGCCATCCGAGACCAAGTAGCTGAAGCAACCTTTATGAAAGGAGTTCACCCAGAGATAGCCTTGGCCATCTGCTCATCACCAGTAGTCCTGGATCTGGCACAAAAGGTTACCTATACTCAGCGATATTGGATAGCCAGACATCCACAAGACCATACAATGGAAAGAGTTACTGGCATTAGAATCGAAGCACCCAAGCCAACTAGTGTGATTCCTACCACTATGATCAATCGAAACACACCTCAGCCAAGAGCTATAGAATAACAGAGAAACAGCGATCCTATGGAAGAACTTGCTAAGCAGTTCGTCGAAATAACTGCTCACCTAGGAGATATGGTAAAGGAAATCAGAGGAAGAGATCGCCGCCCAATTCAGAAGTTTGCCGCCACCTCAGACAAGAAGAAAGGTACCTGCTACAGCTGCGGAGAAGAAGGTCACTACTCATATGAATGTATGAGTGAAACCAAATGCAAGGCCCAGCCAAGCAATGCTACCACTAGAAATAAGGAGCAAGCCAACATCATTACCTTCGAGGAGATTGGAGATTCAGATGAGGAATGGGAGGCCTATCCTGCTCAGACCACTAAGAAGGATGTTCGCAAGAAACTCTACAAGAGACCGCCAGGAAGACCCAAGAAGAACCCAGTGGAAAAACAGATGGAAACAACCACAGAAAGCCAAGCTGAAGAAATGGATCAAGACATAGAGCTCGAGCAAGCAGTCCAAGATATCATCCGAGGAACCACTCCAGCAAGTGAAGGAGAAAAAGAGAAGAAGCTTCGCAAGACCAAGACTTTCAAGTATAATATCTTCAAGGATCTCAGCCAACAAAAAGTTAATGCAACCTTCGGCCAGCTGGCAGAAATCTCCACATTCAGGCAGCAAATGAGATTTGGACTTGCAGAAACCACCAAGGAGCAAGGTTGGAAGATAACGAGGCCAACAATGTTCAAGAAGACTCCGGAGAGGAAAGTGAAGACAACTGCAAGACTTCTGCCTATGCAATCTGCCAAATTGAAGATAGAATCTTTGAAGCCATCATAGACACAGGAGCAGGAGGATGTCTCCTCAGTAAGAAGGCAGTAGATCACTTAGGATGGGAGATCGAAGAAGTAACTAAGCTAGTATTCGTCACAGCAGATGGTACAAGAGCCACCCCTCTGGGAAAGATCCGAGATGTTCCTATCAAGTTTGGAGGAGCAACCATCCCAGTTGATGTGATTGTAACCAATGCAACCAACTATGACATCCTCATCAGCAATCAGTGGCTTCACAAGGCCAGAGCAATAATCGATCTGAATGCACAAAAGATGCAGATTGTCTACCGAGAACAAAAGATGCAAATCCCTATCAATGTTAACAAAGGAGTACTCCCCGAGATGGAGGAAGAAGAAGGTGAGCAAGAGGAAGCCTACATGGTAACCACGTAGAAAAAGAAGAAGAAAGTCGGATGGATGAGTGAGGAGGAATGGTATAAGAAGATTACAGAAGGATATGCGCCACAAGGAGTCTGCCCCCACAGAATCAAGATGTACTGTATAGAGCATGTCAACGATTGCTACCAATGTACCAGTGGAATCAAGAAGATCCACCATGAAAGGAAACAGAAGGTTCTTGGAGAACAGGGCAGAAGGAAAAAGGAAGAAGAAGAAGATGATGAACCACCAGCCCTCCTAGAAGACAGCGATGATGAAGAGGAGATCAAGGTCAAGATTTGGAAAATCCATCCTGATACAGTTCTACCAGAATATAAGTCAGAAAATGCAGCCGGAATGGATATTGCCACAGTAGAGGAAACCATACTAGAGCCTCAGACAACTACCCTACTCACAACTGGACTAGAAATGACCATTCCAAAGGATCATATCGGAATTCTCAAGACAAGAAGCAGCCTGGCAAAAAGCAAAATCACCATTGAAGGAGGAGTCATCGATTCGGACTATATTGGGGAAATATTACTCATCACTAGGAATCACAATCCTACCATTCCATTCCCAGTCAAGAAGAAGGATCGGCTAGCACAGATGCTGATCTTCCCAGTTCTACAACCAAAGATCATGGAAGTCAAGAAGTTGCAGGAAACAGAAAGAGGAAGGAAAGGATTCGGATCCACAGGAAGAGGAGTATTTGCCAGCACCAAAATCACCGAATTAG
>RBNI01004194.1:0-14504 GCA_003990745.1 Jimgerdemannia flammicorona | reverse complement strand
CTCTGCCATTCCCACCAGACACTGGCCCTCCTCCAGCACCCTCGCTGCCCTTCGACCCTCCAAAGGCCCCCATCCCCAGGCCATAACCCCTCCCAACCTGCTGCCAGCCAAAGGCCTCAGGTCCACCCGACCCAGCACGCCCACCAGAACTCTTGCTCGAAGACATGTTTATAGTACCTTTTCTCCGCTTTGTGTCGAAAAACTGTTGCTTGAGGTTTGTGTAACGCGAATTGTACCAGAGAAAGGTGTTGTCCGTGACTAAAAATTATCTCTATTAGTTTATCATAATAAGTAGAGTTCAATATTTCTATAGCTGATGAAAAAGAATATCAAGTTAACAGAATGGTAGCCAAGTTGTTCTAAACAATATAAAAATACTTCAAAAAATTGAATCTCTATATTATATCTCTGTAAGGATATTATATTATTCTGGGAAAACTCTAATTAGTACTATACAATCCTGATATTGATTAGAGAGAAAATAAGTCCATACTAAATAAAAAAGGAAAGAATATCATACTGAAAGTAAAGAAGTCTAAGAAAATACTAATAGAAACCATATTAGTAATCTAATTTAAAAAGCTATTCAAAAAGTACAAATAATATTCTTGATAATTATATAACTCTCAAAGTTGAAAATAAGAAAGGATCTTCTAAAGTCTGGTTAACCTCTGATTCAAAAATTTAGGAATATTTTTCCAAATGATCTGTCTAGAGAACTACTACCCAAAAGAAGTATAGATCACAAAATCAAAATTCTTCTAGACTCTGAACCTCTATACAAGTCACTATATCTCATATTATAACTGAAACTAGAACTTCTTCAAAAGAAATAGAAGATTTAGCTACTAAATAATATATTTAATTGAGTAAATTATCCTATAGTATACTTATTCTTTTTATCAAGAAAAAGAATAACACTATGTAAATATATATTGACTACTATGCTCTCAACAAGATTATAGTCAAGAACTAGTATCTATTATCAGAAATATATAAAATATTAGACAGACTATATACTAGTTATTATTAAGTCTATATCAAAGAAGAAGATATTCTCAAGACTTCCTTCAAAACACACTATAGTCTATAGAAATTTTTGATCATACTATTTAGTCTCACTAATATACTACTAATCTTTTAGAGATTGTTGTAAGATATTCTATAACTATATCTTGATACCTTTGTTATCATCTACCTAGGTGATATTATGATATTTAGTATATTAGAAAATGAATACTTCAAGTATCTCAGATAAGAATTTAAAAAACTATGAGAAAATAAGCTTTACTATAAGTTTAGTAAATATGAATTCTTTAAGAAAATAGAATATCTTAGTTATATTATCTTAGCTATGATATTTAGTCTAACTTTAAGAAGATTCAAGTAGTCTCAAATTGGCTTATTCTAGTAAATACGTATCTATTATATCAGGTCTTTCTTGAGACTATCTGAGTATTACTATAGATTTATTGAAGCTTACTCTAGTATTACCAAGCTTATGATCAAAATGTTGAAGATCTGCAACCTATTTTAATAGACTTCTGTTTGCTAAGAGATATTCTAAATCTTGAGGATAAAATTGATAACTGCACCAACTCTTTATAACCTAGACCTAGCTCTGTAGTGTACAGTTACTATAAATATATCTAAATATATATATAATTATATAGTACTGTCTCAAGATATATATAAGGATCTCAACCAGTTGTATATTCTCTATGAAAATAGAATAAGATAGAATAAAAATATCTACCTATAAAAAAGAACTTCTAGCTATCTATGAGGTTTTATAAAACTAGCAATATTATCTTAAGAACCAAGACTTTGATATTATTACAAATTATAAGTCACTTATATATCTTAACTTAGATTTCTATCTGTTTTTAAATTGGATAAAATAGATCAAATATATCTAAGCTTTTAATACTAAGATTATTTATAAGCCAGATAAGCTAAATATAGTAACCAATACTTTATTAAGAAGGCCTGATCCTAGTATTATCAAGATGACCTCAGACCAAACTCTTTTGGATAAACTAAAAAAAGAATATTACCAGAATCTAGTTATAAAGAAAATCTTTATAAACCTACCAGAAGAATAAAAGATTACTGATGAAATTAAATATAAGAATTACAAAATATATATCTCAAATTCCAATAATCTTTACTTTTAGATTCTGAAGGAAATCTATAACTCTCCTCTTATTAGTTATATAAAATCTCAGAAAACTATTTATAATATTTATTATCTTCTTCCAGCCTACAATGAATTAAGACATCAAGGAATATATATTGTTACATAGTGGTTACTGAGTCCTTCAAATATGTCAGGTTCTCTTTAAGGTATATCTCTTAGACTAACTCAAGTTTATTATAAGCAACTTCTTATTGGAGTGTCTTTCCAAGGTCTTATAGTCCTCAAACTTCTTATCTTTAAACTGTCATATTATCTCTTTAGATTGCTTGCAAGGGATTGTGTATAAGTGAACTTGACTGACTTTATTTTGAAGAAAATAAGAGGAGTATTTATATAAAATATAATTCAATGGTTACTAAGATATAAAGTTAAATATAAATTCCAATAATGAAATAAAATACTGGAACACAGAAAACTGCCAAGTTCCAGTGTCAGTACAAATGGTTGTACAGGTTCAGGATGCTGGTATAATTTCAGTGATACAGGAAAAGGGTGCTGGAATAATTCTGAGTTATACAAGGTCAGAATGCTAGTGGAGGAATAGCTGTTATACAGGAAAAGAATGCCAGTATAATTTAGTGTAACTAAGAGACTTAGAGCAGAATGTTCAGGACCATGGGGGCTTCATCTTCATCAGAGGTCAGGATGTCTTCAAAGGAGATGAGATTGGTTTTGTTGCATATTTCACATATGTTACATAGGATGATGTCATTGCTAATGACATAATTACATTCAGTAGTGGTGAAGAGAGTGAGGAGATCTGGGACTCTCCAGTCTATGAGGTTCTCTTCCACAAAATAAGAAACAAATGTAGGGTCTTGGGGAGGTTTAACCTGGATGCTGGGGCCTTAAAATACTGATATCAATCCTTGCAGAAACTGATCTGGGTTGTCCTGGAGAATGGGATATCAGAACTCTTCTACCTCATTACTATCAAGATTGATGACTGGGCTTCTGTTACTACCCTGGCTTCTAGTATATTGATATGGCAGGCTGACAGATCTCTGAAGTCTGTGACTCTAGTACTCTAAGTTGGAGATTGACCATAGTATATGCCTGAAGATCTGATAAATCTTCTTAGCTGTCCTTATTTCATGTATATCTATAGGAGTGGCATCTTATAGCTGTTGAGGGCTGGCTTGAGGGAATTCCCAGCAGAGGAGGTTTTATATTTCATATTCTTGCCACATCTGGAGGCATTCAGTAGCAATAGTAATTCTTATCTCCATCTTATAGCAGTAGAGAATATAATGATAAGGGTCATCAGTACCCAGGTTGACACTAGGAGTCCTTGTGGTGCAGATTCTTATGGCTCTTTAGATGTCTTGGAATATCCTTTCTTCAACTGAGGGGCCTTGATAGTTCCTTGATCTTGAGGTTTGGCAAGTAGTAGGTATTTTGTTTGTGGTAAGTTTTTGAGCTATTTTGAGATTGGTGGGTCTTATTGAGTTGCTGCTACTGCAGTTTCTTAATCCTTCATTTATATTTCTCAAGATGTCTGTACTGTAGTCACAATAACTCACAGTTGGTTATCATCACTCATCTTGTAGTCTGGGTGAGTCATATCATATAATCTTCTTGTGCTCCAATCTGGTGACTTATAAGGAAGACTGTCTCCTGTACTGATGTCATCATTCTGAGGTCACCATTATAATATCTATCTGTAATTACTACCAAAAGAATAAGATGTTAAGATCACAGCCATATAGTTTACTCCAATCTCTCTCAGTTCTAGCTATTAAATAAAAGTAAGTTATAATGAACTTTATTGTCCAAGTATCTAAGATATCTTAAGAAAATAATACCATCATTATCTTTGAAGACTACCTCACTAAGACTATCAAGTTGTAGTCAATCAAACTAACACCACTACTCCTAATACTGTCAAAATATTATTCAAGATAATCTTTTAAAATTATAGTCTTTTAAAGATCATAATTAGTGATAAAGATCCAAATTTCATAAGTTATTTCTAGTAGATATTATTTAAGATACCTAGAGCCCAATAAGCTCTAAGTATAGCATATTATTTATAAACTAATAGACAAATCAAGCAAGTGAACCAGACTCTTGAGCAAATACTAAGAAACTATATTTCTTATAAATAAGATAACTGAGAATAATATCTTATCTTTGTAGAGCTCCTATAATAACTCAGTATAAGTCTCAATAGACTTAATATCTTTCAAGTTACTATATAGTCAAGATATTCAAATTCTATCAAGTCTACTTACTAAGTTAGAAAAGAACTCTCTAAAGTATCTGCTATCCAAGATCTCATTAATGATATAACTATAATAATCCAAGTTATCAAAGATAACCTACTTAAGGCTCCAATATTGTAAGCTAAATATGCTAATACTAGAAGTTAAGAGATCAACTTCATGATTGGTGATCAAGTACTCATCTATTACAAACCTTAATCTAATATCTCAAATCAACTGCCCTTCTAAGAAACTTCAAGTAAGATATATTGGTCTCTGATAGCAGTGAACTTTCACTAGTAACATTCAGGTAACACAAGACTCAGACAACACTTTTTACAACGTTTTTGGTAATAGATGACTATTGACATGGATGGCAACAATTGAACTAGTGAGTGTGCTGGCCAGGGGGGGCAGTGGTGCCTTTAGCTGGCAACAAGTGGGGAGGAGGGGAGATGGTTTGGAGATGCCAGGGGCCATGATAGCTGGTTGAGGTACTGAGGGTGGAGGAAGGAGTGGCCTGAGGCAATGTGGTGGGGAGGTCGACCTTTGCTAACAAGGTCAAGATGGGGAGAATGGCCACTGGTCTGGATGGTTGGCTGGGCCTGAGGAAGGCATCATCAGCTACTGCTGGGAGACAGGGAGGGGTGCTCAGGAGAGTGTCCAGTGGTAGAGAAGGGGGGGGAGTAGGGGCTGATAATGTGACTGTTAATGGGGCTGTGACTGGAGATCTGGAAAAAAATCCAGATGTAATGGTGGTAGATGGTTTAGGACTGGGGGTGGGCATGAGGCCTGGGGACCTAGTGAATAGAGTGATGGGCGTGGTGTCAGCACTGTTACTTAAGAAATCAAGGTCAGAATTTGCTGTCACATTGTGTTTCAGGGGCTTGGCAGTGACTGCAAGGATGATCTTGGAGCTGGTGGTACAGGAGGCAAAAGGGACAGTGTTGGTGAAGTTTTTGAAGAAGAAGGAAGAGGTTGAGGAGGAGGAAGTGTTGCTGGCTACTATGGAAAAGGGGGTAACAGTGGGTGGGGTTGTGGTCCCTATGGCCAGGTGCATGCAATGGGACCCCTGTGTGGTGCAGTTGATGGTGTTGAATCTTCCTATGGTATTGAGAGAGAGGGCCAGAGAGTTGATTATGGGAGTAATCAAGGAGTATGGTGAGATCATAGACATTGAGTTCAAGGTTTGAGAGGGTATGGAGCTCTGGAATGGTAATGTTGATGTCTGGGTAAGGCTGGCTGGAAAGGAGAACATGGAGAAGATGAGGGATTGGCCAGCGACTCTGAAGTGGGGATCAGTGGAGTGCAAGGTCACAAGTGAAGAGGACTCAGGAAGAGGAAGAGGATTTGCTTGAAGCTCTGGAGGATCTGGCTGGCATAGTTGAGAGGAGGAGATTGGCTTGGAAGGAGTATGAAGCCAGGACAGTTGTGGAAGTTGTCAATGGGAAGAGGATCAGGATAGATTGAGTGACCTGAGAGAAGATATAGGTGAGAAGAATTCAGAAGGAACTGCTGGTGAAGTTGGGTGATGGTGGGGCTGGTGGCAGGGCTGGGGATGGGAGAATGGAATTATATGAGAGTGCCTGGGCTGGGGAATGAGGGATGGCCCAAGGTGGAGCACAGGATGGACTGAGGAAGGAGAGGGAGGGTGGTGTGAAGGTAGATGCAGAAATGAGAAAAGGTGTTCACCCTCAGTATAGTATCTCTGGTGGGGTAGGGGGTGAGGAGGAGTTACTGGATATCCCAGATGAGGAGTGAGATGAGTCAGTGAGGAGGAGTGCTTTGGTGGATGTAGAGGTGGGGGAGGATCAGGTGGCCCAGGATATGGTGGAGGTAGTGGATGAGGAGAAGTAGCTGTGGAAGACTCTGGAAGGGGTAGCAGTGGAAGAGTTGGGGGGTGAGGACTTCCGGGTTATGGAGGAGAGGCATTGGGAGGAAATCCTTTGTGGTGAGGAGGTACTGAGAAAGGTGCCGAATGAGTACCTGGCTGTTCTCTTAAAATCAGTTGAATACCAAGTTAATGATCAGTGAGAGGAGGAACTCCAAGGGATTGCAAATAACTGGACTGCTTACTTGTGGGGCTTGAGGAAGGGACTGGAGAAGTGGAAAGTGGTCTGCACAGACTATCAGTCAGAGATGGAGGTGGTAGATGGGGTGGAATGTCAAGAAATCTTGGAAGCATTAGATGCTCAGGCTGTTGCAGAGGGTGACTTGGAAGCAGAGCAGTGCTTGGATCTGGCTGGGGATGAGATAAGCATGGAATACTAGACTGGGGTCTCAAATCCAAACATTATTCAATATGAACAGTATAACTAGAATATTCTCTTTGAACATAAATGGGTTATGGGGGGTGGCTAGGAGGAAGTATGTATTTGGATGGCTAAAGGGACTGGATGCAGATCTCTTTTTACTGCAGGATGTCTGTTATGAGGAGGATGTGGACTTACAGGATTGGACTAAGGAATGGGGGGGAAATGCAGTGTGAATTGAGAGGGTGGGTATCCTAGTTCAAAAGGGGATGGGGGACATTGGGGACATTGGACATTGGGGGACTCGGTTGGTGTGGGGAGTGTGCAAGAGGCCTGGATGGAGCCCATTGACAGTGGGGTCATGTTACTGTCTGGCAGAGAGAGGGGAACAGGTGGATTGGATTCATAGTTTGAAAGAGGCTGATATCTTGAATGAGGTTGGGTTTGACTGTCTGGGGGGTAACTTCAATATGGTGCAATATAAGGGACTGGATAGGACAGATGGTGGGAGAGGAATGAGGAGCAGGTGTGGTGGGTTGAATGATTGGTTGGAGATGGAGAGGTTGAGTTCTTTGGTTAATTCAGAGAGATAGTTTTGGGGCAATTGTTGAATTTATACTCATTGAATGACAGGGCTGGGCTCAAGGATCAACTGAATATTGACAGCAGAATGCTGGGGAGTGGATGTCTGGACAATGCTAGAGGTGGTTTGGTGTCCATGGTCAGATCACTGGGGTCTGTTAGGAGGGGGGAGGTTTGGGGGAAGTGGGGATAGGTCTGGACATTGGTGTCTGAATTCCTCTTTGTTAGAGGATGGGACTTTATAGGTAGACTGGGAGAAGGAGGTTATTGGGAAAATTGGGAGGTAGTGGAAACAGGGCCTGGGGATTGGAGACCACTGGAGGAGACTGAAAGCGAGTGCTCAGGGGTATTAGAGGGAAGCAGGGAAAGGGAGGTGTGCTCAGCAGTAGTGGAGGGTGCTATGGGCCTCACAGTGATTGGCAGCACTTATGGAAAGATGGGCAGGGGTGCTAGTAGACTGGGAGGCAGCAGGCTGGCATGTTGTGAGGATTGAGAAAAAAGTTGAGGAGTATAAGGAGGTGTTATGGAGGGAGGAAGAGGTTAGGCTGAAGGGAATAGTGGCATAGCTGAGGTGGCAGGGGCTTGAGGAGAGAGAGAGACCCACTAGGTTTTTATCACAGATGTTACAAGTATAGAGAACTAATGCAGATGGGGAGATGGTGGTGGGGACTCCAGTGATTCTAGGACTACTGAAAACTCATTGGGAGGGTTTGTGGAGTGAGAAGGAAGGGGGGGAGGATGCTTTAAACATTGAGAGACAGTTGGAGGATTGGCATCCAGACCCTGCCATGGGCCTGGAGACTCTGGGAGATCTAGTGATGAGGGAAGAAATCTGCAAGGTCTTGGCTACGACTAGTAAGGGGACAGCTCCAGGCAAGGATGGACTTCTCTGGGACTTTTGGAAGAAGATGGCTGGAGTGGCAGAGGTATTGGAGGAATTGACAGAAATGTGTGATGAGGTTCTATGGACTGGAACTTGGATTGGGGGCCACACCTGGGTCTGGTCTCCTTGCTCTACAAGAACAAGGGGCAATGGGAAGATTGGAAGAACTGGTGGCCAATCATGCTACTTGACATAGACTGCAAGCTGGTGATAAAGATATTAGTGACAAGGCTGCAGAGAATTGCTCAGCAAGTACTGGGTGTGGAGCAATGAGGATTTGTTGGTGGCCAGTTAATTTGGGATGGGACAGCTTGGGTACAGGTGTGATTGAAGGGGTCTGGGCTGCAGGGGTGGATGGCAGATTGGTTTTTTTAGATCAGGAGAAGGCATATGATAGAGTGAGGAGGATCTGGCTGGAGGGGGTGTTGAAATGGGTTAGTGTTCCTCCAGGGTTCCAGAAGACATTGATTGGTCTTCTGGAAAACAGTCAGGCTACATTGGTCATCAATGGCCACAGGGGTGTATTCTTTTCTCTTGGTTGGGGGGTGCTACAAGGAGACCCTTTGTCACCCATCTTATATGCCCTCTCTCTGGAGCCCCTACCAGACAGAGTCCAGCATTGAATTGGGGGTTTGGATATTCTGGGGATTAATTGGAAGATGGGGGCCTTTGCAGACAACATGATAATTGGACTGGGCTCATTAGCAGATATGGGGGAGTTAAGGAGATCTGTTGAATGGTATGAGAGGGGCACTGGTACTAAACTCAATTGGCATAAATGTGAGACTCTGGTGCTAGGTGGCAGAATCATTGATAGCAATGTGATTGAGATGGTGGTGCTGACAGAAGAACCAGTTCGTTACCTGGGGATCTACTTCTTGGTATTTGAGTCCCTTCTGCTCTGTGCTTGGTGGGATCGATAACTCCTGGCATGGGGAAATGTACTTTTGCAATTGAGTGGTCGGCATATATCCTTGGCAGAGAGGGTGATGGTGCTGAATGTGTATTAGATGCCAAAGCTGTGGTATATGGGGTATCATCTGGACTTCCTAGCTTGGGTGATCAGAAGACTGTTGAAAATGGCAAGATTGTGGATCTGGACAGGGCAGTAGAGTCAGATAGGTTGGGAGGTTCTAACCCTCCTGGTGGAAAGAGGCAGGCTGGGTTTAGTGGACTTTACTAAAAGACTTCATTGCTTGAGAGTATGGTGGCTGAGGAGGGCAAGTGAACTGAGGGGTCAGGAGTGGGTACCACTTATGCAGAGGGTGTGGAAAGCCTGGTATTCCCCTCATGGAGCTTCTGGCAACCTTCTTGCATTGGTGGCCATAGATGGGAGCAAGAGGATGAGGTATAAGGGCTTTTGGTGGGAGGTGGTAGATGGTGCTAGACGAATTAGACTTAGGTGGCAGAGTGATGAGGGTGAGGAGAATTGGGGACCACAGATGTGGAGATGGGACAGGCTACTATTGGGTGGTGTTTTGGTAGAGAACTTTAAGCTTGGTGATGGTATGGAGTGTTTGCAGGGCTTAGGTGGGGATCTTTGACCAGAAGCCTGGCAGAGGGTTGGGATTGGCAAAGAGTGGGACTGGAATGATCTCTGGCTTTGGAGCATGCAGGTGATGTGGTGGCTACTCCCCAAGTTCTGGGTGGTTAGGTGGCGAGTCCTATGGCAGAATGTGATGTTGAACTATTGGTCTGGATACTTGGTGGCTGGTGGCACATTTGAGTGTGAGGAATGTTTAGATGTTAGACAGGAAGGGAGAGTGATACAAATGCCTGAACATTGGCTTGGCAAATGTGATGTTTTAGGGGTATTTTGGCATCATATTGTAGACTAGTTAGGGCTGCAAGCCCTGGAAGGAGGGGAAGGGGGGAGATGGGGAGAGCTCTGCAGAAGTCTGGTAGGAGGGATTGGGGATGAATGGCTAACCCTTGGTTGGGTGCTGGCCATATAGGTTGGGCTAGCTAGGCATTGGGTTCATATATTTGAGGAGGGCCAGAGGATTGGGGTTGGGGATAAGGTAGTATATTGGGAATGGTTGTTACTGGATATTTTGAATGGCTGGTGGTAAGGGTGGGAACCAGGTGAGGAGAGTTATAGGGGGTTGGTACAGTGTATCTCTCAGAAAAGTGGTGGGAGGATCCAGGTGGTGGGGGACTAGGTTGTCCTCCGGTAGGGGGGAGTGGAGGGTGGAAGAGTGGATCTGAGGGGTATTGGTTGATGGGAGGGGAGATATTGTATTTTTATTATTATAGATGGCTGTAATAAAGAGAAGTCCAAGTGACTATAAAAAAAAAGATATATTGGTCTCTATGCAATACTTGAACAAGTATCTCCAGTAATAAATAAGTTAACACTACTACAGACTATATGTATATATTCTGTCTTCTATATCTCTCTACTCAAGCTATACTATAATAGTCTGTTCAAGTACCCAAATCCGACTTTTCAGCTATCAGTATCTCTTTTGATTGATAGTTATATTAAGTATGAAGTTGAGAAGATTTTTGACAAATATATATATTATAAATATACTGAGTATTTTGTTAAATAAGTAGACTATTCTGAGTATAATAGTACTTGGAAATCTATTGAAAATCTCAAGAATACCCAATAAGCTCTCTATAAATATAAATATTAAGGATAATATTTCTTTTACTTAAGAGAGAATGTAATAATCTTCTATATTCTATTTATCTTTTATCAAATTATCATCTTTCTTTATTATATTACTCAGTAGAACATTCTAGAATAACTTAGAATATTATAGAATTACTTAGTCATTTGCCAAGAATCTGTTTTTTAAATAATTCTATCAAGACTCTATTAATTACTTATTAATACTTAGTAACTCTCTATAATATTCACTATATACTGCTAAGTATGACTCATTGCTTGATATTGTTATATAGTAGTTGTTGAGTTCTTCAAATATATCATATTCTCTTTAAGGTGTATCTCTTAGACTAACTATAAGTTTGTTATAAGCAAGTTCTTATTGAAGTGTCTTCTCAAGGTCTTATAGTCCTCAAACTTCTTATCTTTAAACTGTCTTATTATCTCTTAGATTGCTTGTGCAGAATTGAGTATAAGTGAACTTGACTGACTCTATTTCAAAGAAAATAAGAGGTGTATTTATACAAAATATAATTCAATAGTTACTAAGATATAAAGCTAAATATAAATTCCAATAACTAAATAAAATACTTGAATATAGAAAACTTTGATTGTAAGTACAAATTCAAGTGTATGTACAAATAGTTGCATAAGTTCAAGATACTAGTAGATTTCAGTGATACAGGAAAAGAATACTGTTAGAATTCAGTTATACAGGAAAAGAATGCTAGAAGATTTCAGTATTAATAAGAATTTAGAGCAGAATTTTCAGGACCATGGAGGCCTCACCTTTATTACTATTATCAAGGCTAGAGGTTGGAAACAGAATATCTTTAAAGGAAATGAGGTCAGTGAATATTTTGTCTGTCTCATATATATTGTGTGTTTTATATGCTTTATGCATATTACCAATTAGCAGAATAACATTATTGCTAATGATATCATTGCAGGTGACATCATCTCATTCAGTAGTAACATGACTCTCCAATCTATATTATTCTCTTCTACAAAATAAGGAACAAATGTAGAGTCTTGGGGAGGTTTAATCTGAATGCTGGGCTCTTGGAATACTGAGATTAATCCTTGCAGAAATTGATCAGAATTGTCCTTGAGGATGGGATTCCAGAACTCTCCTACCTCATCACTATTGAGAGTGATGGTGGATTGGGCTTCTGTGGTGACCATGGCTTTCAGTATATTGGTACAGCAGACTGATAACTCCTTGAAGTCTGAGATTCTAGTATGTATACTCCAAGTTGGGAATTGACTATAGTGTATGCCTGAAGACCTGATGGATCTTCTTGGCTATCATTATTTTACATACATCTATTAAAGTGGTATCTTGTATCTCTTGGGGACTGGTCTGAGGGAATTTCAGGCAGAGGAGGTTTTCTAATTCATATTCCTATCATATTCAGAGGTATTTGGTAGTAATAGTAATCCTTGTTTCCTTTTCATGGTAGTAGAGGATATAATGATAAGAGTCACCAGTACCCAGGTTGAGACTAGGAGTTCTTCTTGTATGGGTTCTCATAGCTCTTCTGATATTTTGAAATATCCTTTCCTAGACTGAGGGGCCTTGGTGATTCCTAGACCTTGAGGTTTGATAAGTTGTAGGCATTTTGTTTATGGAAGTCTTTTGAACTATTTCTGTAAGTCTTGTTTGAGTTTCTGCTACTGTAGTTTCTTGATCCTTCTTTTATATTCCTCAAGATATCAGTTTGTGGTTAAAATGACTTATGATTGGTCATCATTACTCATCTTATAGCCTGGATGAGTTATACTATATAATCTTCTTGTACTCTGATCTGGTAGCTTGTAAGAAAAGGTTGTTTTCTGTAATAATATTATCATTCTGAGATCAATGTTACATCTTTCTCCTAAATAAGAATCTTCTCTTAAATGTCCTTATTCAGTGGTCTAGTCTAAAAAATTTGCTGATCCTATAACCTCTGGCAGGAGGTTAAAAAGTGGTGTTTATGGGCTGATATCTTCTTTATATATTTTGGCATGATGGTGAAGAGTTACTCTCTTCATATAGAGCAAGGGCCTGATTCTGATCTTGATAAATCAGTTGATGGTTCAAACTTCTCTAGCTATAGATGAGTAGTTGCTGATGCTGTATCCTTTAGAGAATGGTCCAGACAGATTGTCTGCTGGTCATGGGATATGCTGTTATGATTCACAGACTAGAACCTCATGGACAGTTATTATGTTTTGCTTCTCTTATATAGATTCATGGTACTTCTTGAGTCTGTTCCTGTGTACTATAGTAGGCAGTATAGTCTCTGAGAGTTTTCTAAGCCAGAGAGTGGTTCTCTTGATATCTTGTACATAGAAGGGTCTTTCCCATTTGGGCTCCAGTTTTTACAACCATAAGGCTTCTATCATATTTCAATATAGTGGGACCTTTTCTCTGATTTGGATGGGATCTAGGGTCTTGTGATTCTTTCCTACATTCTTCCTTATCAGTTCTTGTGACTTGATGATATAATCTTCAGCCTTCTTCCTGATTTGGTGTAGTCTCTGGATTTCTGAGTCAATCTATCTTCAAGTTAGATCTAGATTTGTGGCTGAGGTTCTATCAGAATCTTCTTCTCTGAAGAGCAGTTCTCTTGGAGTAAGTATATACTCTGTGACCTATATATCTTATAGAACAGAGAGAGCAGTTGAGAGGTAGTTATCCCAATTATCATATGTTTCTAGGATCTTTATCGGAATATTCTTGAGGGTTTTGTTAGTTCTCTCTATCCATCTATTTCCTTGAGGGTGGTATACAGTGGTCTTGATATGCTGAATCTTGTATTTCTGATATATTATCTTATGGAATCTATTGACAAATTCTGTGCCACAGTCTGTGGTGATTTGCCTTGGTGTCTTGTAGTGATAGATGATTTCTCAGTACAGGAAGTCAGCTATAGAGAGAGCATTGGCTTCTTATAATGCTTCTGCTTCTATTCATTTGATAAAGAGGTCTACAATAACTATAATATAGTGATTTCCTAATAGTATTACTGGTGTGGTCCAATGATATCCATTGCAATATGGTGGAAGGAGATAGGCTCAATTCTTGATGACCCAGGTACCTGGTCTTATTGATCTTATTTCTGTTTTGACACTTGTCATACCCTTTGACAAATTGGCACAGGTCTTCTTCTATCTTAGGCCACTACATGGTTTTTTTTTTTTTTTTTTTTTTTTTTTTTTTTTTTTTTTTATTTTTTTTTTTTTTTTTTTATAGTCACTTAGACTCTATCTTTATTACCAGTCTATGAATAAGTATATAGTATCCACTACATGGTTCCTTCTAGATATCCTTGGTTATATGCTTCCTTCATTATTTGATACTTCTTATATTCTAGTATTATGAGCTTTACTTCTTTTCTGAGTGTGGTGTTTTTTAGTTCAAATTTTTTCCAAGTCTAGTTGATGATGGTGATAGTCCAGGGTTTGAGGTGGTTGGGCATCTTCTACTGCCTAAGATAGCTGATAAATCTATAGTATAACTCCTTATTCATGTTGAATAGTCATAATGAAGGTATTTTAGGATGTTCTTGGGAGTATATCAGCATTGGCATTAATTCTTTCTGAGTAGTGCTTGACAGTTCAGTCACACTCTTGTAGTCTATAGATCTATCTGGTATATATTCCTTTAGGGTTCAGAGTGTGGAATAGCCAGGTGAGAGCAGAATGGTCTGTTTTAAATAGTGGAGTGTTTTCCAGCTAGGTAGTAGTAATTTATACTAAACATTCAAGCTTTTTTTTT
>RBNI01004193.1:0-14506 GCA_003990745.1 Jimgerdemannia flammicorona | reverse complement strand
ATAGTTGAGCTACTGAATAATAACTAGCCTAGGTTTAATGAGAGTATAGTACTTAGGGGGAGATGGAGGAGGGTTTTGACTTATATAGTCTAGATTCTCTTCTAATAAAAATCTATGGAACATTGAGTCTATTAAAAAAAAAATAGTTGAGTTCTTGTACCATATCATCAATTTGGCTATAGGATAGAGTGGTAATCATTTCAGCAGTAGTAACTTAAAGGTGGAGAATAAAGATACTGTACTTATAAAAGAGTTCTCAGTATTTGTAAGTAATGAGTTTCTAGTGTTGAGACATCTGGATAATATCTATATTATGGTGGTATTTAATTATATCTTCTAGAAGGTAGCTGATCTGATAGTAGCTTGAGATTTATCTGATTTAGTGGACTTTGCTGAGTATGTTCAAGATATTCTATTAGACTTCTACAAAGTAGAGGAGTATCAGGCTATAGATATTCATGAGAGGTAGAAGAGATATGGCTCAGTTGACAATGATATTTCAAATATCAGTATGGATGTAGTTATAGATCTTAGTAGTTATGTTTATATATATATTCAAGAGTTATAATTATTTGTTTAATTTATTATAGTTCTTTGTTTCAACATGTCTAAGTACTTAATATATATACATTTGGTTCTACTTAATAAGATTCCATTTGTATAATTCTTGTATTTTATGACTTCAAGTTGACTCAGCTTTGTACTCTGTAACTTTGGTTTGACTCAATTTTGTGATCTTGTATGTGATTTCTGGATTTTTTCTGAGGATGATATGTGATTTTAGTGGCTTGAAGGTTGTGTACTTACAACTCTCCCCTTCTTAGCTTTTGACATCCTCATTAAGGTCTTCTAATTTGGTCTAGTGTTGTTATACCATTTGGATGGTCAAAGTTCAGTAATGTCTATTTTTCTCAGAAAGTAGTATACTTATAGTATAGTTGTCTAACATATTAGATTTATATATTAAAGGATTATATATTTGATATTATACACCAGAAGTAATTCTGATATCATTTACTACTAGAGAATTTTCTCTAAGAAATCTTCTTAAATATCTATACCTTGTTTCCCACTAGTAATATAGAGAGAATAGGCTGTCTTTCAGTTTTGCTATTTTTCTAGAGAGTTGGTATTCTTTTGTCTTGACTTGCTGAGTTCTTGATTTCATTTGTGATAATTATAAGAGTGTTTTTAACAATATTTGGAAGGGTAATATATAGTACAGGACTGATAGTTGTTGGAGTATTCAGGTTTAGTTATTCAAAAAATCATATTCTTGAACTAAAATAGTAGTATTCTAGAGATTGGTTTTGGATTCTCATATTATATCATAAATCAGTTAACCTTTCTATTTGATAAGGTATTCTGGATGGTTCTTGTAGCTGTATTTATTGAGAATTTGTTCAACTTTATATTATTTTTATTATATTGCTTGAGATATTAGACATTGAAGACTGGGTGAATCTTAATGATATCTGGTAGCACCAATTTGTAGAAGGTTGAAGAGACTTGTATAATGACTTTGAATAGTCTAATAAATTTACCATTCAACTTTGTAGAGAGTCTGTACTTGAGGTTATCAACTCAGTATCTTTAGATATCTAGTAGAACCTTTTCTCTAATATCAAAAGTTTCTTCTCAGTGATACTTATTGATATACTGTGATTGTTGTTCTTAGACTCAAGATAAATTCTCAATTGTGATCTGGCTTAAGTTTTATATTCAAAGTAAGAATTCTTCAACAGCTTCAATAATAGAGAATTTATTAGTAGTTTTAATAAGTATTAGAGAGGTGTTTGGGTTTTGTTCTATATTGGCAAAGAATGGAATTATTCCAAGAGAGACTTGTTTGCTATTATTATAGGTAAACTTGACTACAGTAAGATATTTATACCAATTATCTTATCTATAAGAAACATAGTTTCTTAATATTTATTCTAGAGTTCAGTTCATTATTTTAGTTTGACTATCAGTTTTAGAGTAAAAGACTATAGATAGTGAAAGTTTTATTCCAAGATATATATATAGAGCTTTCTAAAAGTAGCTGGTGAATTTTAGATCTTAGTTACTAATAATGATCTTGGAAAGACCATGATAGTAGAAAATATTGTCAAATAAGAGTATAGTAATTTTCAGTACTATTGTAGTTATAGTAGTAGATATGAAGTGGACTTATTTGCTAAGATAGTCTATAAAGATAATAATTATATCTTTTCTATTCTTGGTTTGGGGTAGTTATATAATAAAGTCTATAGAGATTTGTTTCCAATTAGTAGATAATATTGAAATAGAGTAGAGTAGACCAGATTTTACTAGTATTGAGAACTTATTGTATTGGCAAGTATTATAAGAAGTAATATAGGTTTTTAGCTAATCTGCTATATAGGGTCAATAGAAGTTTTGAGAAATAACTTCATAGTATTTATCAAATTTAAATATTTAACTATAGGAGCATTATGATATTCAAATAGAATAGTCCTTTAGAGATCTTAATTATTAGAAATATATAATCTGTTTTTATAGTAGATAGTATTATCCTTCAGTTAGTATTAGTGATATCAGAAGTACTTGTCAATATTATCACTGTTTAGAATTTCTTAGAGTACTTGAGCTTCTTATTATCAGTATATACTATAATGATTTGCTCTATAATAGAGTTGATAACCAAGATGAGAGTTTATATAACTTCTTTAATTGGTGGTCTGGAAATTACATTGGCAATAATATTTTCCTTACTAAGGCAATACTGGATTTTGTAGTCAAAATTGATGAGGACTTTCATCTATCTGGCTTGTTTTTGAAAAAAGATAGTCTGGGTCTTGATGTTGACTAGTGATTTGTAGTCTATCAATATAGTGAAGTGTGCTCCTTTAAGATATGGTCACTATTTGATCAGAGTATCTATAATGGCTAACATTTCTTTCTCATGGATTATATAGTTGATTTTAGTATCATTGAACTTACAGGAGTAGTAGGCCACAGAGTGTCCTTCTTGTATAAGTATTGCTCCAAGAGCTAGGTCAGAGGTATTAATAGTAACTTTATATAGTAGGACAGGATTTGCTGCTTGAAGTACTAGAGTGGTTATCAAGGCATCCTTCAGTACTTAAATGGCTGTGTCTTATTCAGATCTCTAATTTACAAGATTGTTAAAGTCTTTCTCTTACTTTGTGATCCAGAGCTGTTCTTCTTTCTTACTATACTTAGTCATTTGGGTAAGAGCAGTAGTGATCTTGGTAAAGTTTACAACAAATCACTGATAATAGTTTGCTAGTTCCAGGATGTCATTAATGTAGACAATAACAAATTTGTTTAGGTATAGGTATAGGATAGTATTCATCAGTGTCTGGAAGATTGTAGGAATATTAGTTAAGCCAAAAGATATAACCAAGAACTCAAAATATCTATAGTGAGTTTGGAAGGTAGTTTTGTAGATGTCTTCTTCTTTTATGACAATTTATCAGTAACTATTTCATAGATTAAAAGAGCTTATAAATTGTGGATTAGTGAGCCTATCAAATATCTCATTGATTCAGGGTAGTGGGTAATAGTTCTTAATGGTCTGTTCATTGAGGTTACAGTAATCAATATATATTTATAGATTCTCTTCTTTCTTGATAATAAAGAGGACTAATATACCATAAAATAATATACTAGATCTAATGAATCCTTGTTCTAGGAGTTTATTAATCTCTTTTTTGAGTATATCAATTTCTCTTAAAGATATATAGTAGATTGACTTGAAGGTTGGCTTGGTATCTGAAATGGTCTTAATGGTATAGTCTACTGCTCATTTAGGTGATAGGCCCTTTGGGAGTTTCTTTGGGAATATATCTTAGAATTTCTAGAGTAAGGGTCTAACACAGCTGTCAACTTTGGAAAAATCTTCTTCAAGGTTCTTAAGTTTGCCTTTGGATAGTCAGATGGAGATAATAAAGAGAGAATATTTCTTGGTCAATTTCTTAAGTTGTAGATTATTGATGTAGATAATCTTTGAGTCTGAATTGCTAGAACTGAGTGAGTCTTTTTTGTTTTACAGTTTGAAATTATGGCATCCTTTCTTGATGGTCAGAGAATAGTTTATCTAATCAATCATAGGGTTCTCTTGTTTTAATCACAGTGTTTCAAGAATGATCACATTGTCAGAAAGTGATACAATTTGAAGAGTAATATATACTTAGTAGTTGCTAATTCTGAAGAGTAGGTTGTGGACTTCCTGTAAGGTTCTATTAGCTGTGACAACTGCTTGAGTTTGTTGTACTAGAGATCAAGACTTTAAGTCTATTGGCTGTTTTCTCATTGATAAAGTTATCTGAGGCACTACTGTCTATTATTATCTTGACAGGTACTTGATTTACAAAAGCTTAGAGGATAAGCAGTTTGTCTGATCCAATGGTAGTAATTTCAGTTATAGGAGATTTCCTTCTATTGGTTCTTCTTTGGGCCAGTTCATTGACACAAGAGAAGTAATTATTGATCATTTGAGAAGAGTATATTCCAATATTATAGGGGTATCAACCACTTAGTATAAATCTATCTTTGATTTTCTTGTAGAATTGTTCTTTTTTATTTGTAGTGAGTTATGCTGAGGCTTTATTTGATGAGTCAAATCCTTTAGATCCTCAAATAGTAGACAGTAGTTCAGGAACTTCCTTAACTATCAAAGTTTATTTGATTTTCTTGAATAGAATCTAAGTAATACAGTAACTGATAGAGATCTTAAATAGTGTCTAACTATGGTTTTGGATGAGAATAATAATTTCACCTATATAATCTTCATCAATGACTCCTCCTTCTACTAAGAGTCCTTTTAATACTAAGCTATTGTAACAGTATATTCTTCCAACATATCCTTTAGAAATTTGAATGCTGATTCCTATATAGACTTATTTGACTTCTCAGTTAGAAATTATAGCTTCTTTGGCTACATATAGGTTATATTCAGCTGCTTTTTAGCTTTTCTTGATTAGGGCTATAGCTATTGTCCTTAACTTGACAAAGTCTAGTATCTTCATTTTTTTTTTTTTTTTTTATTATAGTTACTTGGACTTTACCATTTATTATCAGTCTATTAATAAGTTTACAGTATCACCTCCTACTACCTGGTCCCCATAGAGGAGCCTCTCCCCACATCATTACAAATAAAGACTATCTTCTCACTCACTACTCCAACCCTCCCCCCACTCTGCCCACAGATTTTCTCTACCAAGTGATGTCTTTGATTACTCTGCAATCCCCAACCAAGCCACCAGCCTGTCAGGGTGTCTTCCATAAGTCTATGCCAATGCAGCAACCAGTCCCCCAAGCCCAGTCTCCTCTCATCCTCAAAAACAAATAACCAGTGGCTGGTCAGCCCCACCCAAATCACCAAAACTTAGCCTAAGATAAGCCACTCCTTCCCTACTCCCCCCACCAGTCTATCCCTCAAATCCTCCCACCAACCCCATGTGCCATCTCCCCTACACACTACCCCCAAACAATCCCCAACAGCCTGCCAAAAGTCACTAAGTACCTCACACTCTTCCAGCCAATGTTTAGGCATCTGCATATATCCCCCTTCCTGCTCTACATTGTGGCACTCCTTACAGTCAAAGTAACTCTCCTCAATAAGGTGATCTGAGTGGAAGTTGAGCATTACATTCCTCCTCAGCATGTGCCACCAGACCACCCAGTACTTTAGTGGCATCTACCTCCTCACCTCTACACTCTAGGCCCAAATGCCATGCTAGTTCTACTCTTCACCAATACTCACTCCCTGCCATCTGTTAGACCACAGATCCTGGCCAGGCCCCCTTTGGCATTCTATCCCATCGCTAATATCAAAATCAATTAAGAGAATGCCTTCTAGCAATACTTGGTCCCATCTCCATATCATCAGGTCCTAAGCCACCTCCTCTTTATTCTCCTGCCAATGAATTCTAATATGATGTACCCCCTCTGCTACCCCCCACTAGAAGCCTTTATAATACAATTGTTTAGTATTCCAAAGTCCAACCAAAGATAGGAGATCTCCTGTCAAGCCTCTTGATGAGGACCTCATCTCCCAGACCTTCTGCAATAGGAGGACCCAACCACCCCCTCTCAACTCCACTGCTCTCTTTAACCACCATACTCTCAAGCAGTATAGTCTTCTTGGAAAGTCCACCAGCCCAAGGCCTCCTCTTGCCACTGGTAAGGATAAGACCTCTCAACTAATCTGACTCCTTCTTCCAGCTCAGATCTACCCCTTGGCCAGCTTCATCAATCTCTTCACCATCCATGCTAAGAAGTTCAGATGATAAGCCAGATACCACAACTTCAGCAGCCAATAGACATTCAAAATCAAGACATGCCTCACTAGAGATAAGTGGTGACCCCTCCAACTCTACAGGGTCTCACTCCAAATTCCAACCCTCTGCTCCCACCAATGTCTGGGTAGGACTGACTCATATACTGATAAATAAATACCCAAGTACTACACTATCTCACCAGTAGGGACAATTGTTCCAATAATATCCCCTCCCACTAGACTATTGTCTAATACCATAGTTTCATACTTATACCAATTGAGTTTAGCCCCAGAGTTCTCCTCATACCACTCCACTGTCTCCTTGAGCTCCTCAATATCAGTAATTGATCCCAAGCCAACCACCATGCCATCTGCAAAGGCCCCAACTTTCCACCCAATTTCAAAGACAGAGAGCCCCACTATATTCCACCTGATTCTGTCCATTAGGGGTTCTAGGGAAAGAGCATACAGAATGGGGGACAGTGGGTCCCCCTGGGGCATATCCCTACTCAGGGGAAATGACACCCCTCTATGTCTATTACACATGAGCACAGCCCTACTCCCTTCTAGTAGGCTGATCATTGCTAACTAGAACTAGTGTAGTACCCTAGTCCTATTCAATACTTTTACCAGCCAGACTTACTGCACTCAGTCATAAGCCTTCTCCTGGTCCAAGAAGACCAGTCACTCATCCAGTCTACAAGCTCATACCCCTTCAATAACTCTATGTACCCAGGCTGTGCCATCCCTAATGAGCCAGCCTTCTACAAAGTCCTGCTGCTCAATACCTAAGACTTACTGGGCTACCTTCTGTAGCCTTATGACCACTACCTTAGTCACCAACTTTCTGTCCATGTCCAGCAGCATAATTGGCTACCAGTTCTTCCAGTCCTCTCACCTTCCTTTGTTCTTGTAAAGCAACATCACCAGCCCCAGATTCTGCTCCCCCACCCATGTCTGTAGTATAAAATCACACAATGCCATCATCTCACCCAGTACTTCTGAGACTCTCACCATCTTCTTCCAGAAGTTCCAGAGCAGACCATCCTCCCCAGATGCTGTACTCAGTGTTGTTGCAGCAAGAACCTGATAGATCTCTTTCTCTTGTACTGGTAACACTAAGTCACCCAGCCCCTCTACTTGTGGGGGATACCAATCCTTCAATGCCCAGTCAATGGCAGCAGCATCAGTCTCACCCTCCTCCTAACTCCACAGTCCACTCTATTGCTCTTTTAACGACCCAAGAATGTCTTGTATACCATGCACCAGTATGCCATCAGAGTTAAGTACTCCCTCCCACCTTTGCTGTACCCTTCTCATCTGAAGGGCCCTCATGAGATACTTTGAGGGCCTCTCTCCTTCCTCTAAACCCTGCCAGCAAAGCCAAGCTGCCAAGCTCTGCACCCTTGCCTCCTCCTCTTCTCACAATATCTGTTGTAATTCTCCAACCTCCATTTTTGCCCTCATTACTCTCCAATCCTCTTCCTCCTCCAACATCGCTAGCCCTGCCCAATCCTCCAAGAGTTTAGTCAGTCTAACAGAAGCCCATCTTACCTGTCACCTCTTCTGCTTTCCAGCCTCCTTGCCAGCCTCACTCCAGTAGCCCCTGGCCATCTCTTTCATCCTCATCCACTAAATACCAACTGGGGCACCTTCCTGCCTCCGGCTCTCTACCCTTAGTTGAATGTCTTCAGTCTACTCATCCTACTGGATCCTATCATCTAATAAGGAGGAATTGAGGCACCAATGTCCAGGCTCATCCCCACTCTCCCCAAAATGCCCCTATCCTAACAACCCCTAATGATCTGACCATAGACACCATTCCACCTCCAGTAACTTCCAAACATCCATGCCCCAGCAGCTAGCTGTCAGAATCCAGTCAATTCTCATTCCCAGGCCTCCTGTCTAATGTGTATATATGTATCCTCCTATCCCCCCAACTCTCTCTACCAGTATCTACCAGAGCACTTAGCCTTTTCACTTTCTCCCATGCTACCAGCCCTCCACTTCTACTTTCAGCTCCCTGTCCTCCATCTGTTCTATCCATCAGTACATTCTGGACTATATTGAAGTCTTCACCAAACATATCCACTCCAGCCTCTGCAAGGACCTCACTCTTCTAGAGATCCTTCACCCAATCCATATGCTCACCCTATACAGTAGGGCAGTAACAGGAGCCCACCATAACTGGCTCCCAATCTGTATATATCCACTCTCTCCAGACCAATCGATCCCCCCAGCTCCTCATATTCTGTATCTCCCCTCTGTCTTTCCAGACCAGAATCCCAACCTTTTCCTTCCAAACTGCCTCACCTCTCCATTCCTTCATCTATTCTAACCTATCCAAATCATCCTTACATCTGACATCCTGCAAGAGGAAGAGATTGGCCTCTAATCCCTTCAGCTAAGTAAAAATGTTCCTATGTCAAGAAGTGCCCTACAGCCCATTTATGTTCAGAGAAAAAATGTTGGTTGTACTATTTATAATGAAATATAGTATGTTATCAAGTTCAGCTCTACTGCTCTATATTCATCTCTTCCTGTACTATGTCCAGATTATGTTCTGTAGTTACTGCCTCCTCTTCAGCCCTCTGAGCCTCCAATCCAGCCAACAGCTCATTCATCTCCCCATCTGCCTTCTCCTCAAACTCCTCCTGGTACTCCAGGCAGGTCTCCTGCCAGAGCTGCAATCTATGACACTTGGTCTAGCAGTATTTAGCTCTCTCACCTGCAACACCTATCAGCTCTACCTTCCACTCCTTATCCACCTTATACCCTTCCTCCTTCAGATACACTGTAAGAATTTCTGCCTTTAAAGCCATCACCACTCCATCTCCCTGCAAGATCTGTACCCAATGTTCATTGCTCATTACTCTCAGGTCTACCTCTCTCAACTCTTCAGCCACCAGGTTATTCATCATCCTATACATCCAAAGTAGGTTCTCCACCTCCTTCCCTCCAGGGGTCACCAGCCTCCCTCCATCCAGTATCATGGTATCAGCTCCAGTACTTACAGACTCATCCTATACCTCTAGGACATCCACTAGTTCCTCCTCTCCAACCACCACCACTTGTCCCCTATTCGCCACCTCTGGCACTCCAAATTGTACTTACTGGGCCCCCCGCATTGGCACATCCTCTACCACCCTGCTTTGGAAAGCTGGACCTTGTCTGATAAGAGGAGTAGAGGTAGGCAAGTCCTCCCAGTCCTCCTTCCAGACCTCAAATATACCATCAGCATATGAGTCCTTGCCAGCTGCCTCTCTGTCTACTCCTGTCCCCTTTCCTGCACTCCCACTACTCTCGCCAGCCCAGACACTCACTTTGGCACCCTCTGCCTCCACCATTCTGCCCACATCCATCTGTGGTCTACCCTCTAGCTTAGCCAGTAGCTCCTTCTGTCTCTTACATCTCTGAGCTCTTTCCCACTACCCCTTGTCCACTCAAATCTGCTTCCCATCCATCACCTCCAAGTATGTTGACTCTACAAAAGCCTTCCAAGCCTTCACCTGCCACTCTACAGTACTACTCAGCTCTTTCAGTACTTCTAATAAGTCCTCTTCCTCCTTCTCACTCCCCTTCACCCTTATCACCTTATACAAGATTGCCTTCCAGACTATCACTGAAGGCCAGTTCCTCACCTTCTCAGTAGCCTCCTTCCCTGCTAGCTAAATCCTCACATCAACATCTCTAGTCCTGAGTAAGGTCCCTTCCCAGACTCTGAATCTAATATCTACCACCTCTCCATACTCCTTCATAACCTCCTTAACTCTTCTCCTCATCTCTACTGCTGTTACTGTAGACACGCCTTTCACCAGCAGTTGTACCACTCTGATATCCCATCTCAGGCAATGTGCTATTGGAATACACACCTTCCTCACAGTCAGTCTAACTTTCAGTATCTCCTCTAAGGGCCCAGTCTCCTTGTAAGAGGGTTGCTTTTTAGGATAACCATTACGTAGTTCTGGAAGGGTTTTCTGGAAGTTCTGGATATTCTAGAAGACTGTTTTCTTATGGTCAAGATCAATTTCATATAGAGTATGTCCTCTACACTTATTGATTTCAAGATTGGGTTGATGTCTCAACCAAAGTCCTTTTTCAGACTAGTTCTGGGTGTTCAGGATTTTCCGTATTTCAGGAAGTTCAAGAACCTAAGACCAGCTTAGTTAAATTGGCATATCGCTGCAGACAATACCTAATTAGGAAATTTCATGATGGGGTTAGGAGTAGGACCTAATGGGGAGTGGATTTACTTAAGAGTGGTTTGGGGGTTATTAAATAGGTTTATTTGCTATTCATGATATTGCTATACTAGGAGTAGTTGTGTGAAGAGATATTGTAGGGAAGTACTTAGGAGTTGTGTTCAGATTGTTCAGGTCTGTTCGAGTCTGAGATTCTGAGGTCTGGAGAAGGGGGTATTTATACTAGTGAGGGGCTATCTGGACTATGCTAGATATGGATGTAGCACTAAGTGCTTTGCTGAGTCGGAATGTAGTCACATAGTACAATAGTGATCTGACATGTCAAGAGATTGTCTGACTGCTGAGTCAGTTTACAGTCACGTCATACAAGGCTAATCTAACTATACTATGACTGCTAAACTATTTATAGGTTTAGATGCTGTCTAGGTAGTCTTCGATGACATCACCATCAATGTCATCATCTCTGATGAAGTAGTCATCTAGGAAGAGAGGTTTGCAGATTACTTCTCCTTGTTGGCTGAGGTAATAATACATTGGAACTTCATCTCCATCCCACAGAATAGCATTGTCTGTCTCGTATGCTGGGTAAGGTGTTGGTGGGCGAAGGAGGGGTGCATTGTTTTCACTGTCATTGGATTCACTGTCTGCATATATTCTATAGGTTATAGCACTATGAGTCACAGGGTTGTAGTAAGCTGGCGGCTGTGGTTTGTGTTGCTTGTACTTGGGTGGTGGAGTGGTTGGTTCAATCTTAAGGATTGTCTGAAGGTACAGGTTGTGTTCTCCAGTCTCTTTGTTGTAGTTGAAGTAATCAGGGGTGAATGCAGGTTAGTATTCATACCAGTGGTCATTGTCTCAATAAGTCTTGTAGGTGGTTATGAACTGTTGTAAGTTCATCAGTAAAGTTGGCAGTGTGATCAGGGTTGGTAGAGATCCTTGACTTGAGGTCATGTTGGTGTCAGAGGGATCATTGTCTTCTGCTTCATCTTCATCAAAGTGGATTATATCATAGATGTCCTTCATGATGTATCCAACTTGGGACATTTGCAGGATGTGGTCGTCGGGGTGCAGAAAGGTTCTGTCGGTAGTCTGAATGTATTTGAGATACTTGTGGTTGAGTTCTTATATCATATCATTGATTTGGCCATAGGACAGGGTAGCAATCATTTTGCTGATAGTAACTCAGAGGCAGGGGATAAAGGTGCTGTACTCATAGAAGAGTTCTTGGTGTTTGCGGGTGATGAGCTTCTGGTGTTGAGACATCTGGGTAATGTCTGTATCATAGTGATGTTCAACTATATCTTCCAGGAGGCAGCCGATCTGGTAGTAGCTTGAGATTTGTCCAATCTGGTGAGCCTCATTAAGCATATTCAGGGCATTCCATTGGGCTTCCATGAAGTAGAGGGGTGCTAGGCTATGGATATTCATGGGGGGTAGAGGGGGTGTGGCTTGGTTGACAATGGCATTCCAAATGTCAGTGCAGATGCGGTTGTAGATCTCAGTGGTCATGTTTGTGTGTTTGAAAGTTGTGGTTGTTATTTTTTTTGGTTCTGCTTCAATATGTCTCAGGGCTCAGTATATATACATCTGTTCTTGATTGGTAAGATTCTATTTGTGTGAATCTTGTATTCTGTGACTTTATATTGACTCAGCTTTGTATACTGTGACTTCTGTTTGACTCAGCTTCATGATCACGCAGGTGATTTCCAGATTTGTTCAGAGCTTGCATGTGATTTCGGTGGTTTGTTAAGAGAGTGACATGTGATTTCTGTAGCTTAGAGGTTGTGCACTTATACTCTTCAAAGCCCACCTCCACTCCCTCCAATCTCTTTAAAAACTTTATGGACACTGCTCTAGCCATCTGCTTAGCAATAAGCCCCAGTATCATTTTTGCCATTACTGCTAGGCCCCGGAAGTACAGCATAACTGCAAATACCAAGATTGATTTTTTGAGTAATGGGGCCACTGCTAGGCCTATCACACCATCTGCCAAATTCCCCTGCCTTCCAAGCCTCAGCCACTCAGCCATGCTATCAGCAGTCACATCTGGATTTTTTTCCAGATTAGCAGTCCCATCACCATCAGCCATCACACTCCCCCCAGCTACTACACTCCCAGCTCCACTACCCCTACCACCAAGGACTACTTCTCCATATGCTACTACCTTCTCCATCTCCTTATCTTTCCCCAGCCATCTCTCCAGCCCAGATGTCTGCTATCTCTCCTTTACTATCTCTGCAAAGCTCACTCTCTCAGACCCCTGTCCTCCACTACTGCCTTCTCTCCTTCTGCATCCTCTCACCAGCAGCCCCCTCATACCATCCCCCAGGCTAGGGCCTCTCCCCACATGCTGCCAGTTGAACATGCTAGGACCATCCTGCCCAGTACATATCTCAGATTGCCTATTGGTCACCATGATATTAGTCTCTTTTCTCCAAAAACCATGTTGTAAGTGCTTTCTAAAGGTTATGTAACCCGAATGATACTGGAGAAAGGACTGTCCAGTATCTTAGTAGTTAAGTTATTAAAGTGATGCAGAGTAGTAATAGTTACTTATATTGCTATTTGGGATTTTTAGTTAAAACAAGTACTGGCTATATATCCTATCTTTTAGTAATAGAAGTATGCTCTACTTCTTTAGAGTTCATTTCTTTCTCCTTTAGTGAGTTTTTTGAAGATACTTGGCTGAGTAGGTTCAGGATTTCAGGATATCCAAGAGATGGATATGGAGAGAGTTCAGAATGTTTTATATTTGGATTCTCCTTTCTTGGTTCAAGTTTTTTCCTTGTTGTTAAATTGTCTTTAAGACAGAATTGATCTAGCTGTTAGAATTTGCTTGACCATAGTCTTGATTCTTACCAGATACTATTATTGATAATTACAACTAACTGAGTATCCTTGTTCTCAAATCTTTCTTATGAGCTAGTCTGGTAATATATCAAACAAATGGTCTGCTCTTGTACTATTTTATATTTTATCATTGGTAATATATCCTAGGCCAATAGTATTCAGAAGTGACTTAAGCTTTGTACAGAAGGTTTCAAATTCCTCTTTGTTATATATAGTGCTCCGAATGAGTCAATTCGAATCAAATCCAGATTCGATTCGTCACATGACGGTTTGATCCGAATCTCAAATCCGAAGCCATCCGAATCAACTCAGATTAATCCAAATCGCCCCATCCGAATTGCCCCATCCGAATCACCCATCCGAACCACCCCAATCCAAATCACTCAATCCAAATCACTCAATCTGAATCACTCAATCTGAATTACTCAATCCGAATCACTCAATCCGAATCCTCCAATTCGAATCCTCCAATTCGAATCCTCCAATTCGAATCCTCCAATCTGAATCTGAATCTGAATCCTTCAACCGAATCCTCCAATCCAAATCCTCCACATGACTCATATGCCGGATGCATCCACAACACAATACACACACAATACACACACATGCACACGCAAACACGCAAACACACATATCGACAGATCAGTCTTCAACAGTTCATAGTACCGATGATGCTTCAAGTCAAACATCCCTGATAGCTCCACACCTTCCATGCAATCCTCGCTCCGAAATCTGGCAACATTGTGCTAAGATAGAAGATGATGTTGTTTGTAATTATTGCAGGTAAAAAATTAAGACACACCTATAGACTCATTTGACACACACATGATATTGTTTCATCCACCCCCATAAACTGCACCAGCCAGAAGTTCAAAATGCTTGGTGGTATGACCTCGAACATGAATCGACACATAAAAGACAAGCACTCTGACAAAATCAAAAAGAACATGGAGATAAATAAAATCGACATCCAAGCTGTGGTGGGTACGTTTATCCGATTGCCCAACCATTTCTGTACCAACAACACCGTTTAATCAAAAATATTTAGCCATACTCTTTGGCAGAATTTCGAAATCGGCTCATTCGCTGGATTGTGTGCACAGACCAGCCATTCACAACCATCGAGAGTGATCAATTGCATAGCATCTTTGGCCTCCTCAAGCATGATTTATATTTGCCAAGTGCC
>RBNI01004192.1:0-14507 GCA_003990745.1 Jimgerdemannia flammicorona | reverse complement strand
TTTTTTTTAAAAAAAAAAACTTATCCGGCCCTAAATGTTTGTGGCGAGGTCTCTAAGTGAGATCAAGGACTATTTTTATGTAACCGTGTAACATTGTATATGGAAGTATACACAACGTGTGCAGGGCTTTCCTTGACATCCTTTCTTTAGCGATTTGCATTCCACGCATACCCTCCCGGGTGGGTTCCGTTTTTTTGTCTTGATGGTAACGTGAATTAGGCACCGCTTCTTCCTCCTCAAACAGTCGGGACAATCCTTGTACGCAATGGGCTTAGGGTGAGAGGTGACTGCAATTGCAGTCGGTAATGGGCGTGGCGGTAGATTAACAGAGAACTGCTGCGAATTTGGCCCTCCTGCCGTAGCTTGATTCGTTACGTCGCCATTTGTCAATTTGCCGGTGCAGGTCTCCAACACGAGGATATCGCAGAGCTTCGACGTGTGATGGTCTTCAACGGTATTCATGTTGCCTTCTGAGTGAAGCGAATCTAGGCAAGTGAGACAGAATTCGCCACAAGGAAGTATGTCAACCGAGTTGAATTCGTTGTCGGGGGCATTGCTAGAGGATAACTGTTCCCGAGGCATTGTGAAAGTGTGACGTGTGAATTGTTGTATGTTTTGCTTTACAAAAATTAAAGAAGGCGAAGTCTCATTCTGTACGTACGATTTTGTCCGCGGAATGTTTAGAGGCTTTCCGAGATAGGAAGTTTGACAACATTAGGTTGTCTATTTGACCAAAACAAATTAAAACCGTAGTGGAACGAGATTAATCTTCGGTGTATGATATAAAAGGGAGTGTAGTAAGGGGATGCGGGGGCCACAATCAAAAGTTCTGGATGCACCGCAATGTTCGTATTTATAACACGTTTGGGGCTTGGGACGGTTAGTGGCGTCTTCCGAGTGTCGTTAGTTATTCAGAGGTTTATATTTATAAACTCAGTGATGCGTTATGTTTTAAAAGAAAAAAGGCAAGAAAAGTGGAAGAGTCGTATGAACTTTTGCATAAGGTAGAATTATTTTAATGGAAATTCAAGTATATTCGGTATCGGACCCGTAGATATCTCAGGAATCTGACGGCTTGGGGGATTTTATCAAGTTTTTCAACCGGTTTCTGTGCCAAGATCGTAGGAGGATGTCATTATAAGTATGATATTTTTACAATCGCATGAACATCGCAAAACAGTTGGATTTCAGAAGTTTCCATAGAAATAGTGGCACTGAGGCACAACGGAGCGGCCCACTAGGTGGTTGCCAAAGCCTGCATATTATGTGGTGCAGCGTGATTCTAAATTACAATGAGCTCCCGCGTCGCAGGCGAAATGAGCTTCTAAGATATTTCCTGTGGTCTGAATCCATCTCGGATATTGCCTATTAGAAAGAAATGTTAAGAGCTCAAATGAAGCAACCCTGTACAATCACTCTAACTAGCTCTGCACATGGAGATGATCCAAAGTGGGGAAGATAATGCAAGCGAGTGCTATTGCAATTGCCATAACGAACTGTCAGGACCAATTTCGAAGCACCCGGATGGAAGGTGTTGAGGGTTTCACTTATCTGACGGTTTGGAACGGCGTACTTGGCCTTCGGGAGAGGTAAATCGTTAGATCGCTGCACTGCCAAAATGTCTATCCGCGTTAGGCAGCGGTCCCGGAAATGAAACATCTCGAAGCACGAATGCATAGCAAAGCTGCCTTATATTTGATTGGAATTGAGGGTTTTATGCCGTTCAATTATAGAGGCTTTTCCTTCAGGGATCTTTTGTGCTTGATAATTGTAAAAAAGAATTCCTTCATTGAACCAGCTGATTGATGAGCTCATGGAATTCCTCACTGACACAGCCTCGCAAACGCAAGGAAAATCCATCATTGCGCAGACGGCTTGGAAAAATGACGTAGTTCTCCAATGGAAAGAATCATTCCGCGAGACAAATGACCCGTTGGCCACTCCGCAGTTCAGCCCGGCGCCGCCTTCTCCCATCACATGGTGTGATCCTAGATTCCTTGCTATTTGGAGAAGATATGGCGTCGTACCTATTTCGAGAAGTCTTCCTTTTAGCTCGCAGTTCCTGAACCGAAACTTAACGGGACGAAAAGCAAGGTTCTGCGAATTGACACAGGCGCCCAAAGCTGCCATCATGAGGTACCGTTTAACAAACCCCGATAGCCGGGATCGGCCGTTCCAGGTTGCCGAATACGAATACAGGGTTACCGGTCGATTTTTGTCAACAACTCCATCACTCGGGTGTTTGAAATGGGTCACCCACAGTTATGGATACGGTCGTGATCCCAGTACCCAAATTCTATGCCCGCGTAGATCGAATCCCACCAATCAGCACGATAAAGATTTTTCGGGTGCCAACAATGGAAAGTGTTCAATGCCAATACTCTTTTATCATAGGATATGCGTGAGGAGCAATGGGAAATTTTGTGTTCAGGAAAATGGCCAAACCGGAATAGCCAGATTTTATTTACGTTGCAGCGCTACTAAATACCTGTACTCACTTTGCTCGTAGGGAGATCGCGTTGGTCAAACACATAAAGTCGTTAGCGAGTGCACGAAAACGGGTGCCTGGAGGCGGGGTTTCAAGTCGCTTCCGCACCCAGTAAATCACGTGCCGTTGGTTTCACGTCATAATTTGAATACTGTGGCCGACGCGTGTTATTCCCTTTTTTTTATATTTCTTTGTGTGTTGTATGTTACCATCGTTATGGTGGATTAAATCTCATATAAAATACTCTTTGACAAGGGGTTAAATTTATTCAAAATCGGATATCCAAACGCCTCAAAGCACGCTCAAAGACGCGTCAATAACCATGACAAACGAAAGAACCATAAACACGCGATTTTCGCTGTCGAAAATGGCACAAGCGTCTCTAAAGTATTCCGCTGGCTCAACGAATCCAGCAAAACGTTTGACCTGACCATCGCGAGGCAGTCAAAAAAGAATCGTCTCATTAATACACAAGTGTTCGCCATCCTTCATGAAAACCACAGACTGGAACATAACCGAATGGCTAGTAAATTGACTGAAAATAACCACACCCGTCACGCAAATTTAGATTTAAAACTGGAGCTAGAATACACGGAAAATAACGCAGATGGTGCATGAATCTATGGGGAAGCATGAATCAATGTTTATTATTTTTTTTAAAAAAAAAAAAAATAATGTCAAGAGGTAGACCAGAATGAATCCAACGGCCGAAACGAGTATTTAAAATCCTGAGTCTGAATCGATCACAAATTTTGTAAGACCTAAAATGAGGCAAGCCTGCACTATAGTTCTGCACATGGGAATGATTGAGAGAAAGAGCGATGATATTGCAAGCTCCATTACAATTGTACTACAGAACTGTCAGGGAAACAAACACACGGGTGAGAGAGATAACGGCACGAATCGGCGTGATGATTAGTGTCCGAGTTCGCCACATTTTGATTGGTTTATGCTTTGTGCATCTATACTGTAAATTTCGACCACGTCATAGACAATTGACATCGTGGCTGGTTTCTTTACATGCACTCTCACATTTTTCGGTTCCCTAATTGCCTTTTACACGCCTTTGTTTATGGGTCAGCTTACCTGCGGAAGCGACTTCTATTCCTCAAAATAGACCATCGAAATATTTGATTCTGTATTATTTAGTTTCCTTCTAGCTCTTTTGTGCTATCTAAATTTAAAAAGAACGTTTTATAGAACCAGCTGATGAATGAGCTCATTGAACTCGTGCCTTACATAGCCTCGGAAGCTCAATAAAAAAAAAAAAAAAAAAAAAAAAAAAACCATCATTGGATAGCACAAACTTCTTGAGTAAAAAGGCGCAGTATCATCGGCTAGCACTAATAATTTAACGGGCAAATTCTAACGGCAAATATCATTCGGCGATAACAATGCACATTGGTTTCTCGCAGAATGCCGTCGCCCCTGATTCACACGTCACCCGCTATGTCGTTACGATTGTTTCAAAAAGTTCCCGTTCCAACTCGCACCTCTTGAACCGAAAGATATCGTCACGTAACGGAATGACTTATGATATGACAGTTGTCATCATGATATGACGTGCCGATTGACGTATCCCGATGCCGCAGCAGACCGTTTCAGTCTACCGGATACGGTGCTACGCGCCCACCAGTGTCAAAGCTCCCGTACCTGTTTGTTTGGTGTTTTGAAATTGGCTCCCACCGTTTATTTTAATTTATTGGTTCAAAGGTCGGAATTCCTTCTTGCTCAGGTGGAATAAATCCGACATTTCCGTTAGGATAAATCGAACCTATCAATGAACGGGACGATGATTTTCGCGATTCCCACATCACAACGTTTGTTCTATCCATTTCTTTTATCAATGGATATGCCAACGAAGAAAATGCTAAAATTGTCGCCCCTACCGTAATAATCCAATTTAATTCCCGCAGCAGGGTTACTAAATTTCCGTGCATTTCGTATGCAGACATGTTGATCGCACACATGAAGTTGTTTTGCGAACGCTCGAACACGAGACGTTCGGCGAGGTGACAAAAATTCCATTGGTGGCGGGGAGCGAATGTCGCTTCCGAACCCGTCACAATCACTCTAACGAACACGTCATAAGTTCTGTTCGCCAATCAGAGTTGAGAGGAATTGTATTTGATTTTGTGAGTAATATTATTATTATTATTATTATTACAAAATAATAGCAGAAACCGTAAGGGGAGAACTCGAAGTTGTGAATGTAAAGAATTGCACGTATGCTAATTATAACATGATTGCCTAATCGAGTGATGACGCGTCTCTAGCGCGCTATCCCTATCAGGAGGCCCGAAAGTCCTTATAAATCGCAATATGCAAGTCGAGCGGTTCTATGCGTATCCTCAAAACCCTTTCATAGGCTTACACGTCGACCTTTAGGTGGTTTATAGTATTAGTCATATAAGCTTCAATTAAATAAATAAATATAAAATAAAAATAACGGATGGTTGGCGAGATTAAAAAAGAGTACATGCGGACAAGAAAGCTCTATCTGAAGAACCTGTGAATACTGGGTCATTTTTGAAGCTTGATAGTTTTCGTTACGACGAATCGTTTAACGAATTTACATGAAATATATCAGACTTTTCCAAACAACAGATATTAATGAAATTTTCTATGGGCGCGCCAGATCAGGTGTCAACGCTCAATAAGCGCATAAGGATTCTAACTATTCGCATATTTTACGCCCGTTTCCTATGTCCGGAGCGGCGCTATTTCTTTATGTATGCATGTCCCGCCTTTGGCTCCAAGCGCACGCTCACTTCGATCTACGCTTATCGTTCAGCGTCGATTCTCGTCTCATCTCTTCCCGTACCTACCTCTCCTCTATATCATGTCTCCACTCTCTTTCTTTCCTGCAAATTCAGTTCCTCGCTTCAATACCCAACTTTGCTCGTCCGACGCACGTGCCTCCTGCCATTGAGTGGGGAGTGGGTCAAGCACCAATGGCATTTGAGGGACGGGAGATACACGTCTTAGGAAGGATTGGCATCTCTCGGGGACAAGGCTAAGTCACAAAATTTATCCGGAAGTCGTTCGTGTGGTTTGGAGAATGCGTACAACCAATGCTACATACGGGTGGAATTGGATTGCGTCATATTCAACTAGATTCCTGTGTGTCATTCGGAATTTATTTTACTCAGTTAAGGAAGGATATACATAAAATTTCCATGTACAATTTTAATCTCATGGTATACAAACTAATCAATTATGGATTTGACTTATATATGTTACATAGGCATAAAGTTGAACAATTTTACCTTATAATCTGCACATGCCATACTATTGTATCAAAACTTATAAATTCAAGCAAGTAAGTAATTATTATTTTCGACAAAGCGGATCTGGAAAGGTTGGTGAGATAATCCCTAAGTTTGAGATCTAGGACTGCCTTACTTCGTCTCTACACTGAAAATCATACAAAAGGGTTTACAACGTGTGCAGTGCATTTCTCGATGTGCTAACTTGTCCAATTTGCATTCAACGCACAGCTTTCGCGGAGTATTCCGTTTTGTTTTCCTGCCGGTAACGTGAACGCGACATCGCCTTTTCTTCCTCAAACAGTCTGGACATTCCTTGTATGGAACGGATCTAGGAATGAAAGTGGCTGTGGTTGGGGTGGGGGTTTGTAGGGCGACATTTACGCTAGGAGATTGACTAGCAGGGAGCTGCTGCAAAATTGGACCTGTCTCCGGCTTTGCTTGATTTATTGCGCAGCTATTTCTCAAGTTGCCGGCGCAGGCTTCCGAGGCGAATTGAGATTCACCTGTTGGAGGGATGTCGATATAGTCTTTAGACCCTTCACAATGCTCCGACGCGGAATGATATTGAGAGGTATCTATGTGACCTCCTTCGCAAATTGCATCCTCCAGGCAGAAAAGACACCAAGAGAAACAAGGAGGCATCCTAAAGGAGCGGTGTTCGTTGCCGTGAAATTTATAAGAGGATAGCAACTGTTCTCAAGACTTTTGTCCATATTTTTTTTTACAAATTTAAAGCGTCGATGTTTCATTTCATACGTACTATTTTATCCACGGAATGTTTGGAGACGTTCCAAGGTAATTCGTTTGACGATATTATTTAGTCTTTTTGACAAAAAACGAAAAGCGCGCTGGGTGAACGATATGAAAGTTCTGGTGTTTATGAGAAAATTGAACGTAATAGGGGATATGTGCGGGTCTTATTAAAGGTTTTGGTTGCACAGTAATGTACGTATTTATAACACTTTAGGGTTTGCAAATGATTTGTGGCGCCTTCCGAGTGGCGTAAGTTATTCAGAAATGTTATATTTGCATAACCAGAGATGGCTTATATGACTATTTTATTTTGAGGAGTCGTGTCAATATTACCTCAGAGGGAATTTTTGGGCATGTCAGCGTTCTTTCAGAAGCGGAAGGATATTGTCGGAGCCGAAGTCTATAGTCGGAAGTCGACTGGTTATTAATTACATAAATTTAGTCCGTGCCAATTTTAATTATGCTAATATGTATTCCAAGTACATAGACTTTCGCAAAAAGTCGGAATGCGGAAGGTTCCATACATATTAGGGCATTGAGTCACAACAGATCAGTTCCACTACATGATAAACAAAGCAAACGAAATATGTGGGTGGCGTGAATGAACAATTAGCTCACTCCGAATAAATCCAACGGTCGCTTTGCAGATAAAACGAGATTCGAAAAATTTGCCTTAGGTATGGATCCATCATGAATTTTGCAAAATACATTTTAATTTTATGCTGATTTATTTTATTCTATTTTTTTAAATAAAAAGATAATAACTCAAATGGGGCAACATAGGTAATCATTCTAACTAGCACTGCACGCGAGAGGACGATCGAAGGACGGAAAGATGCTGTGTTATTGCATGCTAGTGCTATTCCCAATGTGCTAACGAAATATCAGGGCCAATTTCCTGAGATGTTGAAACGAATCGGTGCGGAAATAAGGTTCACTTATCCCACAGCTTGGAGCGGCCTATTCCAGCCTTCCGCATAAGCACATCGGTACATTATTGTCCTGGCAAATATATCGACCCGCTTTAAGTAGCGGTCATTGGAAACGGAAGCTTTCGAACTCAGAGCAGGGTTACTTTTCAATGTTAGGAATTAAGGCCGATCTTCGCTCAATTATTTTTATTCGCCACGGTTCACGGGTGCCGTGCCTAATTGCCAGTATTTATGGGTCAAAATAACTGCGGAAGCGACTGCTATTCCCCAAATTGCGTTTTCGAAAAGTTCAACTCTGATTTATTTCACTTGTTCACAGATCGTTGGTTACGTTTTTAATACATATATATATATAATTAACTGATGGATGAGCTCATTGAACTCGTCCCCGGCACAGACTCAGAAACACATCGAAAAATTATCGTCGCGCAAAAGGCTTGGAAAAGCGACACATCCGTAACCCCAACTATCGGAACGAGCAACTACAATTGGAAAATCATTATTCTTCGAAAACAGTGCCGGCACGTTTCTCCAGGTACCGAGATCGCCCATGACTCCTGCCTCCCTGTAATTATTTGGCTCTTCGGAGCCGCTATATGTCGTTGCGCCCACTCGAAGAAGTCTTTGTTTCAGCTCGCACTTTCCGAACCGATATATGTCGCTACGGAATGGGACTGCAGATAAGGCTCTGCGGATTGACGCAGTAGTCCAGGGCTGCGTCATGGCATGACGTACCTATTTACGTGCCCCGAAGAACGGAACACTCGGTGATTCGTGTCAACATTGAGTGTTTAGAAATTGGCTTCCACAATTGTATTAGCGTTTGCTGGGACGGACGTCGGAATCCCATCTCGCACAGACGGGATAATCCCGACGCTTCTGTTAGCGCCAATCGGTTCCATCAATAAACGGGACTAAGATTTTTATGGTGCCCACTATGCAGCGTTTTGTCAAAGTCAATTTCTATGCGATGTGAAAAAGGCGCATTCAGCAAAATGGTGAAACCGTAATAATTCGATTAAATTAGCGTAGCAGCGGTTCTAAGTATCCGTGCATCGCTTTGCGCGCAAGCAGACACGTTGATAAGTTGTTTTACTAACGCTCTGGGGACAAAATCCTTTGGGGCTTGGTCGGTGGCGGAGAACGAAAATCGCTTCCGCAATGTCACATGATCCCAGCACAATCAGAGTGTCACGTCATCGATCTGTTTACCTAATAAATTGCTGGGCGTTATAATAAACTTGTCGAGTGATATTCCATTTTTTTACTTTTCTTTGCATTGTGTTTTACATTTGACCAACTGCTACGTAACAATGGGTTAAATGTCATTCAATTTTGGAGATTAGCAATGGCTTCAAACCAGGCTTTGTAATTGGTTTTTTGCTCTCTACACCACACGTCCTCCTTCTCTTTTCTCCTTTGCATTTATCTCCCCACCATGCTGTATTGCTGACAATTTTCAGACATCAAAAACCCCACCCTGTTTTCATCATCAATGGCAACATTAGAACACAAAGATCGGCGTAGATCCCTTCATCATATATTCCTCAAAGTTAGACGCCCAAACGTCGTTCCCCAGGCCGCTGCGCGCTCTCAAAGCTGCGTCAACAACCGAGGCAAACGACACCACCATAAACACGTATTTGTTATGGTTAAAATGCAGTACAAAAATCTACAAGTATAACGGTGGGTCAACACGAAAAGGCAAAACGTTGATCCGATCAGCTTGATGTGATAGTAGGCAATTTGGACAGCTGGCAGATACATAAGGTGCAGCGCCCGCGACGTCAGGGACTTTGCGGCAAAAGTGATAAAGAAATGGGCTGAGGAGTTTTCGGCGTCGGCCTCGATATTGGAATTAACTTGAAAACCTACGTTGCAGGCATCATCGTCCTTGGTCGTGTTCTCTTCTGAGCCTTTCTGGGCCGCGGGAGTCGGCAAATATCACGGCACCTTGAGGTCCTTCAACGATATGCCACTTTCATCGCCCCGTGCTGACTTGCCCAGCTTTTTTCAACACGGTCAAGCCCAAATTCTTTGACGGAAGTGTAATTTAAGGTTTCTGGAGTCTTGTTTTAATGATTCTTTATCAATCTCTGCTTGCGGTGACGGAATTTTGTGTTGTAGCGTCGTCGATAGCATGGCCGGCGTGGCAGTTATGACGAGCGCCGGAGTATCTGTGATGCCATGGTACATACCAGAGATCTGGGGGTACCGCCGAACTACGTAATGTTTGTTAAATTGGAAGACAATAAAAATGATGATGTTTGGTTGAGAGACCGGGAGCATGGTGGTATGTGGTGCTTCTGTGATTAGTGGAAATCGAGAGCGGCGAGGCAGACGTCGTGTACGAGTGAATGGTGCGCCGACGCTTGTGTTAGTGTGTGCCGGACGGTGAACAGTATATACTTCGGCAGTTCTCTTTGTCTGAGTCATCGTCATTGACATTTTAACTGTCACAACCTTTGAAGCGCTTAGATCATCGTCGAGAACTAAAACGGGAGTCTGGAACGCCGATGTTGCCGATTACAGGAATTAGAATATGTACTGAAGCTGTTGCGGCTGCTGGATCGCTGTTAAGCACTACAGGTTACGCTTCGGTGATGACAAAATAGTTAATATATTGTCGGAGCGTGTGGTCGTTGTCGTGCTCGCAGGTATTTCGGATTTATTACCATGTTCCATAGGTTCTACGGTGTTGAGAAATCAATTTCTTTAACTCGACATGTAAGCACATGACATCTGTTTACGTCAATCCGGAAACGTCATCAATTATACGCCACTCATCGGCCAGCGCGACATACATATGATCAATAAACAACTCTCCTTTCTCTCTTCTCCGCTCCACTTCAGTATTTTGGCTATTACACAACATGTGCCACAACCGGCGACGTCCGTTGTTCCCTATCCTCGGTTAATTCTGATTAGGTCGTGTTTAGAGCCCCGGAGCCCTCAAAGTCGTCAGCAGACTTGGTGGCGTTTGTGGTTATCGCGATATATGCCTTTTCGCACACGTGCATACCAAACCTTGCTTCAGTAATGACAATAGTCTTGTTGCTATCAAAATCAAACGAACTGTGAGAAAGGATACCGCCGTTCTTTCTTTGCGCATAATCTGCTTCTTCCGCGCGTTTTGCCTCTGGTTTTGAAACCAAATCTGCAGTCATATTCAGTTTGTTTGCGAGCCACACTTTTGCGCTCTAGTCCGGCGGGTAGTTTTCGTTAAAAATGATCATAAGGGTGGCGAGAGCTGGCAGATATACGACGTCGATGCGTTTTTGGCTGCCTCGCGATAGTCGAATGAAAGTCTGCCAATTCGTGTTGAACAAGTGGAATGCATTGGAGATGTTTTCGCACGATAAACGGGAGTTCTTTATCGTGTCGTTTGTCTCTGTTTTGGCACGGCGCCTTGTCCCGGGGAACAACGGTTGGGCGTCCGACGTTGAAGAGTATGCTATGAAGGGATGTAAACCTGTCTTGACGGGGTTTACGTTGTAATGTTAACGTTGAAAAGTTGAAAATGGAGAGATGATTTTTGAAATGTGAAAATTGCCGGCAATAACGTTTAGGAGAAAAGAGAACGGAAACGCGCGATGTAGAGAGAAATATATAGGAGAAAAGAAGAGGATAATGCGTGGTGTGGATTGTAAAAAAAAAAAAAAAAAAAAAAGCGTACCCGATCCGGCCAATCCATTGTCACACTGTAATTAGACATGAGAATTGAAAGTAGTAATATCTAATATAAAGAAAAAAAAATTAAAAAAAGGAATATCACTCTATGGCCTAATGTATTTAATTATAGTGTCCAGCTACTTAGTATGAAGATGGGTAACTAATATTACTTAGTACCTCACTGTAAAGATCTATTATTAGAAAACTTGTATTTTTATTAAACTGTCTTAATTCGAAATATATACTCTTAATATTGAGTTATTTATATAGGTTTACTATACTTTTTATTTACTAAGTGTTTTTTTATTCTGTTAAAAAAAAAAAAAAAATAAGTATATAACTAAGCTATATTAGTATTGATAAAATATTTTGAGATAATGATTTAGTAAAATATAATATTATAATATTTTATTTTCATTTTAAATTAGAAATTTTATATTCTATATTAATTTTAATATATTTTTAAACATTAGATTTTTTTTTTTTATTTATAATATCTAGTGAGATTACTAGTCAATAGATATACAATAGACAGTTATTGGTAGCTTCTGGATTAGGATAGGGCTGATCAATGGATATGTAGCAGATAGTTATTTGCAGGAGTAATATAGAGATCTAGTGTTCTGAACAAGCTGATTCAGATCAGATTTGAATCAGATTCAAGTTGATCTGAATCAGCCCAGATGGAAAATGAGCTGATCTAGATCAATTCAAATCAAACATTGTTTTGATTTACAAATTAGACAATTAAATATTTATATTAATAACTTAATGTATAATTATCCAATTTTTTAAATCATAGTATTATTTGAAAGCCCTTAATATGCCTCTCTAATGATACCAAGAACATTAAAATCAGATTATACATTGCTGAGCTATTAAGGAAAACATTCTTTTGAAAAAATTTCCAAAATTAGCAAGTTAGACATTTTCCTTGATAACTTGGCAATATATAATCCAATTTCAATATTTTTGATATTATTAGAAAAGCCTTATTAAGAGCTTTAAAATTATATCATAGTTAGCAAAATTGGATAATTATATATTAAGATATTGATGTAAATATTTAATTATCTAATTTTGGAAATCAAAACAATGTTTGATTCAAATCAAACTGGATCATCTAATCTAGATTGAATAGACTCATTCAGAGCACTATAGAGATCTTATAATATATATTTATATATTAGTTTTAGATATTATATATACTTCTAACTTAGTATAGGATTAGATAATATAATATAGTATTATCTAAATACTTCTCTTTGAAGCTCATTCTGATTTAACCAGTTGAACCTCTACTCTTTTTTTTTTTTTTTTTTTTTTTTTTTTTTTTTTTTTTTTTTTTTTTTTTTTTTTTTTTTTTTTTTTTTTAATAGGATTAAGTCTCTATGAATTTTTATTAAAATAGAACCTAAACTATATATATAGGTCAAAAATCTCTCCCAATCCCCTTGAGTACTATTCTTCCATTATCCTTAAGCTATAGAGAGAACTAATAATCTCACTATCTTAGCTAAGCATACTAGATATACTAACTCCCATTATATAGACTGAAGTTGTCAGTTTACTAGAACTGGATCATTGGTCTAAAACTATGAGAGCACATATATACATCAGATCTAGTAATGTTAAGACTGAATAATATAATCTCTCTGATCTCAAATAAGAGTCAGAAGTAAAGAAAACCCTCCAACTAATCAATAAGAAGCAGAATAGATTTATAGTGAGTGAGTAAAGGACTTATATATGAGACTCTCTCAAAAGAACTAATATATAGGCTAAGGTCTAAAAAGACCCCAATCCCACTCTCTGAGTCTGTAGATCTCAATCATATTACTATATCAGCTCCTGGTTTCAGTTGAGTACTACTAAATGAGAAAGATCTCACTTCTCAAGTCTGTGGGCCTTAATTGCATTACTATGTCAGCTCTTATTTCTAGTTGAATATAGCCAGGATATCAGCCACTGTACTATCCTACTCTCTGTCAGCTAATCAAAAGACCTCACTAAGTTAATATCTACTCTAACTCAATAACTACCCTTAGTCTAATATCTAACTGATTTACTATTATTGCTCTTACTTTTATCTATAATGGCCATCTTATCTCTCAACTCAACTCTATCTGAAAAATAGTTAACTATATCAGAACTATATTTATCAGAAAACTTGCCAAAGCTCAGAGAGTTCTACTATAAATACTAATAACCTATAGGTAATCTATACTAGCACTTGACACCCAAGGTCAGCCAACTTCCTATATAGTCTATAATATACCACAATGATACCTTATTGATGATAGCAAAAGAAATAAAACACTGTGTCAAAATTGGTATACTTCAGATATAGCCAGAGATACTAGAAACTGTAAAAAATTAGAAAAAACACTAATTCAATACTGATAAAGGGATAACTCAGAGGGGAGGTAGATGGGTGCCATTGATGCAGAAGGTGTGGGAGATGAGATTCTCCCCAAGAGGGTTCTCAGGTGATTTGCTCTCCCTGGTGGACCTAGGTGGAAGCTATTGACTATAGTATAAAGGCTTCTGGTAGAGGGTAGCAGATAGTGCACACTGCATATACTTGCACTGGTATAGTAATAAAGGAGAGAGGCTGTGGGGACCTGCTATATGGAGATAGGACAGGCTGCTTCTGGAGGGTGCTCCTTTTATTGATTTTGACATTGACAATGGGGTAGAGTGTTAGAGGAGGCTTGGTCAGAATCTTTGGCCTAGTGGATAGCAGGCTGTGAGGATTGGTGAGGAGTGGGATTGGACTGATATCTGAATATAGAGTACTGAGGTGTAGAGGTGGCTTCCTCCCAAGTACTGAGTAGTATGGTGGAGGATGCTGAGAAGGAATGTTATGTTGAATTTCCATACTGAGTATTTGATAGATAGTGGTCTAATGGAGTGTGAAGCTTTCTTCAATGTCAGATAAGTTGGCAGATTTGTGCAGATGCCAGAATATTGATTGGGGGAGTGTGAGGTTATAGGGGACTTTTGGATAGCAGTAGGAGACCAGTTGGAGGTGAAGAGGAGACCAGATAGAGAGAGAGATTGCTGGAAAGACTTGAGAGCAAGGTTGGTGGATGGGATGGACAATGAATGGCTCACTGTAGGGTGAGTTTTAGCTATATGGGTTGGGCTAGCTGGACATTGACTCTTTGTGTTTAAGGAGGGATAATAGCTGAGTTTACAGATAAGGCTGCTAAGATGGGAGGGGTTGATAGGAGATATTCTAATGGGGTGGTGGGCTGGATGAGGTCCCCAGAATGGGTGCCACTGCTGATTAGTGGAAGAGATTTGTGACCAGAGTGGGGGGTAGGTAGTAGTAGCTAATGGCCTTGTGGTCTTTAATTGGGAGGAAGTGGATAGGGGGAGGAGGGG
>RBNI01004191.1:0-14508 GCA_003990745.1 Jimgerdemannia flammicorona | reverse complement strand
TTTTTAACGGACTTATAGTCCCGCGGATTTTTATTGAAAGGGAACCTAGACTATATAGGCCAAAACCCTCCCCCACTACCCACCGAACAATATCCCCCCATTAACCTAGGCTACTAAATTGTCCAGCAGTCCCACCACTCCAGCTATGCCTGTCGAACACTGGCTACGTCAACCCCCATGACATAGACTAGATTTGTCTGCTCACTAGGGCTGGATCATTGTTTACATGCAAGAGCACACCTATACGTCAGATCTAGCAGTGCTGGGACTGAATAAAGAATAGCCTCCCAAACCCCAAAAGAAAGTCCGAGGTAAAGAAAAACCCCCCAACTAACCAACAGAGAGCAAAGTGGATTCAAAGTGAGTGAGTAAAGGACTTATATGCAGCATCTTTCTCAAAGGACTTACACATGGGCTAGGGCCTGAAGAGATCCCACTCCCACTCCCCGAGCCTGTGGGCCTCAATCACGTTGCCATGTCAGCTCCCAGTTCCAGTTGGGTACTGCCAAATGAGGAAGGTCCCACTCCCCAAGCCTGTGGATCTCGATCGCATTGCTGCATCAGCTCCCAGTTCCAGTTGGGTACAGCCAGGATACCGGCCCCTGCACCACCCCACTCCCCACTAGCCAATCGAAAGGTCCCACCGAAATATTGTCCACCCTAGCCCCAATGACCGCCCCCAGCCTGGCACCCCACTAGTTCATCATAATCACCCTTCCTCCTATCTGTGACAGCCATCTCTCCTCCTATCCCAACATCACCTGAAAAGCAGTCACCTATGCCAGAACCGTGCTCGCCAGGAAGCTTACCAAAGCCAGAGGGCCCCACCACAGGCACTGAGGACCTACAGGTAACCTACACTGAGCACTTGACACCCAAGGTCAGCTGACTCCCTATGTAGCCCGAGATACACCGAGACAGCACCTTGTTGGTGACAGCAAAAGGAAGAAGGTGCCACACCAAAACGGATGCACTCCAGATGTAGCTGAAGACACCAGAAACTACAAAAAAGTGGAAAAGACACCAATCTGACACCAATAAAGGGGCAACTCATCACTATTGCCCTCCTCCCACCATGCCCATGCAGGTACAGCAAACCAACCTGAGGTAGAGGGGTAATAATAGGGGAAGGGGACTCGGAAGGTTGCCTACCAAACCTTGTGATCAGTAAGGTAGCAGAGAAAGGAGCAGTTGTATATAAGAAGCTATATAAGAAGGACTTCTAGCCTCAATCTGAGTACTAGTAACTCTTATCACTATATTCTTTACTATTATAAAATGGAAACAAGGATTACTATCACTACTGAATATCTCTGAATATGGCAGGAATATAAAATAAGAAATCTCCTCTACTAGGAATTCTCTCAGGCTAGTCCTCAAGAGATATAAGATGCTACTTCTATAGATGTATGATAGCCAAGAAGATTTATCAGGTCTCTAGGCATGCACATGATCAATCCCCAACTTAGAGTATACTAGAGTCTCAGACTTCAAGGAATTGTCAGCCTGCTATACCAATATACTAAAGACTATGGTGGCTACAGAAGTCTAGTCTACTATCACTCTCAATAGTGATGAAGTAGAAGAATTCTGGAATCTCATTCTCCAGAATAATCCAGATCAATTCCTGTAAGAATTGATCTCAGTATTCCAAGGCTCCAGCATCTAGGTTAGACCTTCTCAAGACCCTATATTTGTTCTTTATTTTATAGAAGATATCTTTATAAATTAGAAAGTCTCAGATCTCCTTGCTCTCCCTGTCACCAAACATAATGATATCATTAGTGATGACATTATTCTGCTAATTGGTAATATATACAAAGTATACAAAATGGACAAAACATTTGCTGATCTCATCTTCTTCAAAGACATCCTATTTCCAATCTCTAGTTTTGATAATAGTAATAAAGATGAAGCCCCCAGGATTCTGAACATTCTGCTCTAAGTTCTTAGTAACATCAAAATCTTCTGGCATCCTTTTTCTATATAACTGAATTCTATCAGCATTCTTTTTCTGTATTACTGAAATCTACTAGCATTCTGAACTTATACAACTATCTATACAGATACTTGAATTTGTACTTATAACTGAAGTTTTCTGTATTCTAGTATTTTATTTGGTTATTGAAATTTATATTTAGCTTTATATCTTAGTAACTATTGAATTATATTTTATATAAATATCTCTCTTATTTTCTTTGAAATAAAGTCAGTCAAGTTCACTTATATTCAATTCTATACAAGCTATCTAAGAGATAATAAGACAATTTAAAGATAAGAAGTTTGAGGGCTATAAGATCTTGAGAAGGTACTTCAATAAGAACTTACTTATAACAAACTTATAGTTAGTTTAAGAGATATATCTTGAAGAGAATCTGATATATTTGAAGGACTCAGTGACTACTACATGACACTATATTATATTCAATTAATTCTTTTTTTCAGTATTAGTAATTATTATAAAATAATAAATAAGAGTATATAAAAATAATATAGATAATATTTAAAAAGATAAATATATATTAAGACTTTTAATATTAAATTTTACAATTATACTTTTAAAATAAATTAAATAATATAGATTAGTAAGAGTAAATATGTAGTTATAAAATTAATAAGACTGATATTACTAATATAATATATATTCAGATATATTTCTAAACTGTTTTTATAAATAAAATATTATTAATAATATATTTAAAATAAAAAATAAAGAATAAAGAATATTTTATTAATACTTAAAATATCTATATATTTATATATTATAAATATTAATAATATATCTTTGATAATATTTATATCTAAGTCTAAGTTATAAAATACTTATTATTTAAGTTTTATTTTAATGCTCTTACTTAATGAGTTATAATCTAAGTAACTAATTAAATTATAAAATAAAAATATAGAATAAAAAAAAAAAACAGAAATATAAATTAACTAAATAACTATAAATATAAAATATTGATAAGAATTTAAAATCTAAAATCTAAATATTAATTATAATAAATATAAAATTTATAATAAAGAAAATTAAAATATAAAAAATATAGAGTAGAAATATAAAAACTCTTTTAAAAGTCTAAAAATATCTTATGATATATATTAAGTCTATTATAAATTTTAAACTAGTATATATTATATTAATGTTAAAGTTGATATAAATTTTTGTTTTTATTAATATAAATATTAAACTATTAGTTATGTTATATTTTATTTAATTATAATATATAATTTTTTATTTCAGTAATAGTTGATTGATTATTCTAAAAGATTAATATATAGTTATATTACTTAAACTTTAATTTTCTTTTAGTAATTTCTATAGCTATATTATTTTATTATTATTATTATTAATACTTAATACTCTTTTTATATAAATAATATTATTACTAAGTTTTACTTATATATTTATTCAAGATATAAATATTATTAAGATAATTTACTATTTAAAATCTTTTAAAATCTTTAAATTACTATAATAGTTTAATTAAAATTTTATAACTAAAACAGAATATTATATTATATGTATATATTTATATTATAATTTTTAAAAAATATATAATTAATACTAAATAATTATATTAAACTTTCTAGAGACTGAAAATTAATATAATAATATATAATAATAAAAATTAAAATAATAAAACTAATATTTAAAAATAAAGATAGTAATAAAATAAAAACAATGATGAAAAAATATTTAAGTAAAAATGATTATTTAAATTATAATAATAACAAAGAGTTAAACTAAATTTATAGATTATATATATTATAATATAGTGGATACTTAACCTTTGAAGTATGTCAGATTTCTGTATCTTGAAAACTTGCTCTTCTTTGACTCTACAGAGTCCTTAAGATACAGGGATGGGTGAGTTCGAAGTGTATCTGCCCACAGGCTTACTAGTTCCTTTACTTTCTCTTTGCTTGAACTATTTCGATCTGAGGTTTATTCACTCGAAGATACTGGGTTATTTATACAAGTTTGCTAGCTATAAGGTGGCTAAGTAGTAAGTCATTTTCTGCAAGTATCGAATCTTTTAACATCTGCTAGGATTTCATTGATTGCAAACATTCTAACATCTCCTAAATCTTTGTGAATATTAAAGTTTCTGTACTTTGCAGAATATGACTGCTATTTATAAGGCTAAACTATATTGGGAATCAGATTCAGGTACCGCGATCAAATGTCTAATTCTCCTGTTTCATATTACTAATTTGGATCAGCCATCACATCTTTCTTCTAAATAGGTGATTCATCTTCGGAGTATCCTATTCACTCGAATTCCCAGGCTTCTACAATTTATATCTCCTTATACTGCATGATTTGTATCATTATATTCTTCCAGTGTTGTCTCTTGATGTATCCGAAGTCTCCTGGGATTACTTCCTGGAAGTGGGCTAAGACTGCTTTATCATCCTTAAATAACTTGTGTACTCTTTTTGCAATCATAATTTGAATGTAGGAGAGCTGACATTCCTTGATCTAGTCTTCTTTTCCCATCTTTGGTTTTGAATTCAGTAGCTGTCCTAACTTGAAGTATTCCTGGAACTCGGTTTAGTTCTGGTAGGCCTTGAAATGTAAGATCTATGATAAGTGTATCTGCACTATACTCTGGATGCTGTCAAAGGATTCCTCCATCATTAGTGGCTTGGTGGAACACCACTGTCTTTCTATAGCTCACTGGGCCATGCTAGTGATCTTGAGAGCAGTAGCATTACTTTGTTGATTGGTCATGATACTTCTTGAGTTGGTTTCAGTGAATAGTAGTAGGGATGATTATGCCTGAGAGTTTTTATAGCCAAAAGGTGGTCTCTTTTATATCTTGCACAAGGTAAGGTCCTTTCCACTTAGACTCCAGCTTTTATGACTATGAAGCTTCTACTATATTTCAATACATCAGAACTTTGTCTCCTATCTTGATAATCTCCAGGGGCTTGTGAATCTTTTCCACATTATTCCATTGTAGTGTCTGCACCTTGTTTATGTAATCCTCAGCCTTCTTCCTGATTTGGTGCAGTTTCCGTATCTCTGTGTCTACTTATTTCCATACAGTATCTCTATTGGACAATAGGGTTCCTTAAGAACTTTCTTCTCTAAACAGTATTTCCTGAGGGATAAAATAGGTACTTTGTAATCTAATATTCCAAAGGGCCAATAATGCTATTAGCAGATAGTGATCCCAGTTTTCATAGTTATCACAGATCTTGGCGATAACATTCTTGAGAATCTTGTTTGTCCTTTCTGCTTGTCTATTTCCTTGAGGGTGGTAGGCTGTGGTTCGAATATGCTGGATCTTATACTTCTTGTAGAGAACCTCAAAGAACTGGTTCATGAATTCCATTCCTCTGTCTGTAGTTACTTGTATTGGGGTCTTGAACTGGTAGATGATTTCTTTGTAGAAGAAATCAGCAATTGACTGTGCATTGGCTTCCTTGAGGAGTCCTGCTTCTATCTATTTCATAAAAAGGTCTATGATAATAATGATATATCAGTTGCCAGTCAAGGTCAGGGGTAGGGGGCCAATTACATCCATTGCTATGTGGGCAAATAGTATTGGTTCTATGTGTGCTGATCCCGGGGCTTGGTTTTGTTGGTCTTGTTTTTGTTTCTGGCATTTGTCACACATTTTGACAAATTGTCTGATATCTTCCTCCATTCCTGGCCACCATATCATTCTTCTTGCCTTATCATATGTATTGATTCCTTCTAGATAGCCGAGTTCATATACTGATTTCATTGCTTGCTCCTTCTTGTGTTCTGGTATGACTAGTAGTTTTCCTTTCCTCAGTGTTTCTCTGTCGGTTTTGAATTGTTTCCATGTCCTGTTGATAATCATTTGTGTCCATTCTTCCAGATGTTGGGGCATCTTTTGCTGTCTCAGATATGTGACGATTCTGTAGTAGAGCTCCTTATTCATAATTGATTTGTTGGTTGGAGGTGTTTTGGGGTATCTATGAGAGAGTATCTGTATTGGAATTTGTTCTTCTAGGGCAGTGCACAATAGTTACATTGTAGGCTTGTAGTTTCATTATCTATCTGGCATAGATTCCTTTGAGTTATCCAGTTGTCAGTAGCCAGGCAAGAGCTGAGTGGTCTGTCTGAATAGTGAAGTGTCTTCCAGCCAGGTAGTAGTGGAACTTCTCCATGGCCCAGATGACTGTGAGACATTCCAACTTATAGGATTCATATTCTTTTTCAGCTCCTCGGGTTCTGCAGCTAAGATATGCAATAACATACTCTTTCTTGTCTTTCTTTTGAGCTAGGACTGCTCCTAGTCCCTGTGCACTTGCATCAGTCTACAGGATGAATTCTTGAGTCCAATTGGGTCATCTGAGGATAGGTGCCTGGGTCAGTCTGACCTTGAGTTTGTCAAATGCTTTTTGTTGTCTGCCAGTCTACTGGAACTTAATGTCCTTCTTGTTGAGTTCATAGATTGGACCTGCGATGTTGAAAAATCCTCTAATAAATCTACAATAGTAGGAGGTGAGTCCCATTAAGGCTTGGGCTTCCCTGACAGTAGTGGGCCTTAGGTATGCTGCTACTGCTTATATCTTGAGGGGGTCCATATGTGTTCCATCTTGATTGATAATATGGCCAAGGTAGGAGATCCCGATTTCTGCAAACTTGCATTTCTTGGGCTTGATGTACAGGTCATGCTTTCTCAGACTTTCCATTATCTGCTATATGTGCTGTAGATATTCCTCAGGTGTCTTGCTGTAGATGATTACATTATCAATGTAAACCATCATTTATCTTTTCATGTCATAGTGGAAGATTTTGTTCATCATTTGCTGGAAGCTTGCTGGTACATTACACATCCCGAATGGCATTCACAGGTAGATGTAGGTTCTATCTGGGGTTATGAAGGCTGACTTTTCACTTGCCATTTCTATGAGTCCAATTTGGTGGAATCCTGAGTATAAGTCCAAGGTGCTGTAGTACTGTGCTTCATCTCTCAGGGTTATAAGGATGTTGCTGATGAGGGGCAGTGATTGGCGATCCTTCTTGGTAACTGCATTGAGCTTTCTGTAGTCGACACAGAGTCTTGGGGCAAATTCTCCAAACTTGCTTTCTTTTTTCGGGGCTAGTACAACTAGTGAAGACCAGGGGCTACTGACTTCTTTGATAATACCGGCTTCTTCCATCTGCTTGATTTCTTCTCTGAGCCATTCCCAGTAGGCTGGTGGGACAGGTCTTACTTTTTGGTAAATTGGTTCGATGTCTCCAGTATCTACCTCATGATAGTAGTGTGGTATTTTTTCTTTGATATTCTTGAAGTCTGTGATGAGGACATCCTCAAATTCATGGAGTATTTTCTTGAGTTCCTCCTTGAGTGGGAATTTGTTTCCAATAGTATAGCTGTGCTTGTTTGTGGTTTCCTCCTTCTTATGATCCAGTTCAGTGATCTTGGTACTGGTGAATACTCCTTTTCCTATAGATCTGAATCCTTTCTTTTCTCTTTTCATTTCCTCCAACTTCTTGACTTTTATGATCTTTGGTTGTCAGACTGGGAAGATCAACATCTGTGCCAGTCAGTTCTTCTTCTTAATTGGGAATGGAATAGTAGGATTGTGATTCCTAGCGATGAGTAGTATTTCTCTGATGTAGTCTGAATCAATGACTCCTCCTTCAATTGTAATTTTGCTTCTTACCAAACTGCTTCTTGTTTTGAGGATCCTGACATGATCCTTTAGGATGGTCATCTCCAGGCCAGTTGTAAGTAGAGTAGTTGTCTGGGGTTCAAGTACAGTTTCTTCCACTATGGCGATATCCATTCCAGCTGCATTTTCCGATTTGTATTCTGGCAGGACTGCATTAGGGTGAATCTTCCAGATTTTGACCTTGATTTCTTCTTCATCATCACTGTCCTCCAGAAGGGCTGGTGGTTCATCATCTTCCTCCTCCTCCTTCTTTTCCTCTTTGGCTTATTCCTTGAGAGTCTTCTCTCTTCTTTGGTGGTAGATTTCCTTGATTTTGCCAGTGTACTGGTAGCACTCATTGACATGCTCTATACAGTACATTCAGATCCCATGCAGACAGACTCCTTGTGGTGTATATCCTTCTGCAATCTTCTTGCACCATTCTTCTTCACTCATCCATCCAACTTTCTTCTTCTTTTTCTGTATGGTCACTATGTAAGCTTCTTCTTGCTCATCTTCCTCCATCTTGGGGAGTACTCCTTTGTTGACATTGATGGGAATTCGCATCTTCTGACCTCGGTAGATAATCTGCATCTTCTGGACATTCAGGTCGATTATTGCTCTGGCTTTGTGAAGTCACTGGTTGCCAATAAGAATGTCATAGTTGATTGCATTAGTTACTATCACATCTACTGGGATAGTTGCTCCTCCAAACTTGATGGGAACATCTCAGATTTTTTCCAAAGGGGTGGCTCTTGTGCCATCTGCTGTAATAAACACCAACTTGGTTGCTTCTTTGACCTCCCATCTCAGACAGTCTACTGCCTTCTTGCTGAGAAGGCATCCTCCTGCTCCTGTATCTATGATGGCTTCAAAGATTCTGTCTTCGATTTGGCAGATTGCATAGGCAGAAGTCTTGTAGTTGTCTTCACTTTCTTCTCCAGAATCTTCTTGAACATTGTTGGCTTCAGTTATCTTCCAACCCTACTCCTTGGTTGTTTCAGTAAGTCCAAATCTCATTTGCTGTCTAAATGTAGAAATTTCTGTAAGCTGGCCAAAGGTTGCATTGACTTTTTATTAGCTAAGATCCTTGAAGATATCATACTTGAAAGTCTTGGTTTTGCAAAGCTTCTTCTCCTTTTTTCCTTCGCTAGCTAGAGTGGTTCCTCAGATGATGTCTTGGACTACCTGCTCGAGCTCTATATCTTAATCCATTTCTTTGGCTTGGCTTTCTGTGGCTATTTCCATCTGTTTTTCCACCAGGTTCTTCTTGGGTCTTCCTGGTGGTCTCTTGTAGGGTTCCTTGTGAACATCCTTCTTGGTAGTCTGTGCAGAATAGATCTCCCATTCTTCATCTGACTCTCCAATTTCCTTGAAGGTAATGATGTTGGCCTGTTCTTTATTTTTAGTAGCATTGCTCGGCTGGACCTTATACTTAGTTTCACTCATACATTCATATGAGTAGTGGCCTTCTTCTCCACAGCTATAGTAGGTACCTTTCTTCTTGTCTGAGGTGGTGGCAAACTTCTGAATCAGGCGGTGATCTCTTCCTCTAATTTCTTTTACTATATCCTCTAAATGAGCAGTCATTTCAGTGAACTGCTTGGCAAGCTCCTCCATGGGGTCACTGTTTCTCTGCTACTCTGTAGCTCTTGTTTGAGGTGTGTTTTGATTGATCATTGTGGTGGAGATCACACTGGTTGCCTTCAGTGCTTCAATTCTAACTCCAGTGACTCTTTCCATTGTGTGGTCTTGTGGATGTCTGGCTATCCAATACTGCTAAGCATAGGTGACCTTTTGTGGTAGATCCAGAACTACTGGTGATGAGCAAATGGCCATAGCTATCTCTGAGTGGACTCCTTTCATAAAGCTTGCTTTGGCTACTTGATCTCAGATAGCATCAGCATAATCTGTGAGGATTATCTGATATCAGATTTGGGTGTAGAATGTGTTTGGATTCTTGCTCATTCCTTGCCATGTTGTATTGAGCTGATCCTTCAGAGCTTACTTAATCTCATCTGTGTAATAGGTGTTTTGGAGCCAGATCTTCTATACTGTCAGTATAGCATCAGCATCATTCTCTGCATGGATTGCAGCTGTGAATGCTGCTCTGGCAGGACCTTGTAGGCTGAAGGGCATGAGGGCTACTTGCTGTGCTACTGTCAGAGTTCTTACAGCAGCATACTGCTTGAAATCATCAATGAAGGTGATGATTGATTCATCTGAGATATATCCATGGAATACTGGTGGTCTTATATCCATCTTGTCTTGATATCTTGCCTCAGTTTATATGGTTGTTCGGGTGGTGGCAGTTGTTCATTGTTCAGCTTAAAAGTGAGAGATTCATCTTGAATCACCAGCCAATGGGCACCAAGTTGTAACATAGTGGATGCTTAACCTTTGAAGTACGTCGAATTTCTGTATCTTGAAAACTTGCTCTTCTTTGACTCTGTGGAGTCCTTGAGGTACAGGGATGGGTGAGTTCGAAGTGTATCTGCCCACAGGCTTACTAGTTTCTTTGCTTTCTCTTTGCTTGAACTATTTCGATCTGAGGTTTATTCACTCAAAGATACTGGGTTATTTATATGGGTTTGCTAGCTATAAGATGACTAAGTAGTAAGTCATTTTCTGCAAGTATCAAATCTTTTAATATCTGCTAGGATTTCATTGATTGCAAACATTCTAATATCTCCTAAATCTTTGCGAATGTTAAAGTTTCTGCACTTCGCAGAATATGACTGCTATTTATAAGGCTAAACTATATTGGGAATCAGATTCAGATACTGCAATCAAATGTCTAATTCCCCTGTTTCATGTTACTAATTTGGATCAGCCATCACAGTATTTAACTGTATAACTAAATATTTATAAAAATTGTAAAATTATAAAGTAATTATTTCCTATATCTGTAGATAAAATTTAAAATATAAATTATATTATATTTTTACTAGAAATAAAATATTGGATACATTTTTTAATAGTATGGATGTGAGGTTCGATATGCTACGACTCGGAAACGAGGCCTACAAGAGGTGAAGTGGGCACCATTCATTTTGACGTACTCGGTGAGATTCCTGCTCATCGGCCTGCAGCAGGAGGAATTTGGCATCGCCATCATTGTGACACTCATTCTGGCGACCAGGCCCCGAGCCGCGGTTGCCGTGATTCCATCCTCGTCGTGCCACCTCTCCTGCCCCTCGTATACGGTATCGCACTGGTCCAGCATGCGTGCAATCTTCCGCCTGGCGCACACGCGGAGACTGATCGGGCTTGCCCCGGAGCGCGTAGCGGGTCCAAACGATGTAGGCGGCGCGGCAAACGCTCAAAAGAGCTCTTTCAGAATCGAACAATTGAACCAGGGTAAGATGGAGCTCAGAAGGGAATATGCGCAGGTGAAACGCGAGCTACATTGCGCGCAACTCGGCATCGTCAACAAGGTTGAATCACCGATCTCAACGGTCATCGCAAGTCAAATGGAACATATTGCCTCGACCGCCATTCCTACATTGACGAAAGAGAACAGCGTTAGGTGTTCGGTTGCGTCATTTGCGAGCACTGGGAAGAGCGTCATAACGGATTACGGCGTCCGAGAGTACGACGGATGTGCCAAGTGCACGATCTAAACTGTAGGCGAAACGCGTGGGACGGAATCGATTGGTTTTACGGCCAGAGCTGGGATGATTGTTCAGAAGAAAGGAAATGTTGAAGGCATCAGACAGATATGTATATACCATAGAAAATAGGACTGCAACCGCCCCTTGATTGTAATGCACGCATGTAAAAAATGCGGTATTTCGCTGGCCCGATTATTCGCAAACGAATCAGAAAATTAAATGACATATAATTACTTACTTAATGATACCTCACAGCATGTCGTCTATTGATAGTGTATTTTAATATCAGTTAAAATGGAAGTGTACACCGCCTATAAAGCAAATAAAATGGATTTCGCGATTATGGGTTTCCCCGACTTTCGTTGAGCTATGCTTGTATGATAATGGTTTAAAGATAATATTTATACACTGATCATAAATACAGCGTGTATCATTCCGTAATAACAGTATCCTTAGGGCGTAGGTTTTCTAATATTTTGCTCATAGCACTTACACTTCAAACTGTCTACCTAGTGAGAAAAAAAGAAAAGAAAAAAATTACATTTGTTGAAAGGCGCTTAGTATCTGCATTAAGACCACAGTATGTGAAATGAATAACTCCGATCTGACTGGCATCTTAAATATGCCAACCAAATATGAACATAAAGATGAGAGCGAATTCCAACGCATATATCAACCAAGGAAGATGATTTTATATCCTGCCAAAACGAGCATTAAAAGACCGGTCATTTTTCCATCGTCGGCAACTCGAATGTATTCTGATGTGACATCTCAGTCACGATGTGCACCTCGGACTCCTTGTCAGATATCTTGGGACCACTCTCATGTTCTAAGTCGGGATAGTGGGATTTGTTGCTTGCATGATTCGATCTTGCTCCCGATGTGACCTGTGTGCACAAAAGAAAATAAATTAAAAAAATGAGTGAGAGAGATAGCCGAAACGTTGAGCCTCGCCTTTGAAAAACGTTGCAAAGAGACGAAAACGAAATAAGCCTGCTACGCACCCAGTGGACCGAAGCCACGTTCAATGTTACATCGAACGAACACATTGCGAGGCAGAGAAAATCTCTTTCCCCACGGTCTATTATCACCAACGTAGTGATGTTTGCAGCAGAGGTGATGAGACAGGTTATGGAGGCAACCATAGTTCGCCGACTTATCCGATTCAGAAAGGAGGTGGAGTTCGGCCATTCCCGAGAAGTGAGAGGCCGGATGAAGAGGATAGTAAGATAGCTGTTGAAGACCTGAGATTCATAAGAGGAATTGGAAACGGATCAGCGTGCATGAGATGCTATATTTTAAATATCTGCACAGACTCTTACTCACAAAATCGTAAATCTAGAGGCATAGAGTGGAGTGGAAAAAGGATGGAACAGGAAATTTCGTTATGGATTATATGACTAATTTGTAAATTTTCATGCCCAACCCTCTCATATACACATAAAAGATGAATAATATTACCACGAGGGGAATGCTAGCTACCCGTTGCAACCCAATGTGACAAGTTACATCTGGATTGAGGTGACCAATTCGAAATAGAATCTTTTAATGTAATATAAAATGCAATATCTGATTAGATGATTATATATGAGTTATCCTGAAAGACAGATGAAAGATTTAGTTAGAACCCTCACCATTAAGATAAATATGCCAATGTATGGTGTTAGCAATAACAAATGGAATTTGTATAAGAGACTCTCCATGCGGCTCGTCTTCACCAACGTTACAATCCAGACTCTTTCAATTAACCTGAAAATGTGAAGGATGTAAATATAAACTGTTCAATCATTACATCGCTATTATTGATATTTTCGTGATTCGAACGAGATACATACCAGAGATACATGACAATATTGCTTCCAGCATAGAACGTAACACAGGCCAAAATAGACACATTGCACGAAACGAAATTCCCTATGTTTAAACGAAAGCGATACGGGTTAAGAACTTTACTTGGGCATAATGGGTATTAGGGTGTCCTACGACATAACATACCTGTGTTCGTCGATATAAGCACGGCTGCCATGTTGGTGAATGCCCATGATGTGACGTATAGCAGCAGTACGAGAATTCTTGCGTAATTGAGGTCCTTAAGCCGATTTCCAGCGATTTTGATGCCAAACAGTGCGGACATGGCAGAGATGCATGCGATACAAACTAGCTGGCCAAGAGTCTCTTCAAAAGGCACGGCGGTTCGTGATTGAGGCGTATCCATGCGGTGATTGATTTGATGGGATGGTATGTGGTCTGTAAGGGGTCAAGTCAATGATGGTGGTTGCGAGCAAACGAAACAATTTTGTTGAAGAGGGTCTTGTTGTTTCACAATTGATTATCTGGTTGTGTCAGAGAAGAGACTAGAGAGTAGCGGAGAATGAACTGGCTGCTAAACCATTCCAAAAATGGACTAACCTCTTGTAGATGTTACACCACCAAATTTAGCAACGACACACAATGAGCCATCAGCAGGCGGAAACCCGTCAATATATGGGGAGACAATGCAGCCTGGAAATTAATCTCCGCCAAATACTTTAGTTTCCCGAGCTCTCGGTACCTGTGGTCGAGCTTGGTTCATATCAATCTAAAGATGCGTCGTAACTGATATTGGATAAGAAAATCGAGTCAATAGCAGCCATCGAAAGAAAGTCCGAAACCATGATATTCTTACTGTTTCCCAGCCTTTGGGCGTCGAATGTGAATATGCGTGGGTACATTAATTTAATCCTCTTTTATATTCTTATCAATCTGAAACATCCAGGTGTCCGACGGCGACTCGACTCCTTGGAAAGGTAAAATTAACTCGTACGTCTGTAACGCGACCAATTATCTATGTTAGTAACCGCTTAGAGCTGCACATAATAAGGTGTTGGGCCAAGCCCGTCACACAAACTCCCTAATACAACGGACTTTTCCACGTGCCTTTGAAAAGACAGAATACTGTCAAATTCTTCGTTGTATTTTGCTCAATGAATTTGCCGGGCGAGCGGCTTTGCATATATTAGCTAGCCATTTCTCGCTCAATTAGAAAAATCGCACGTATTTGACGGTGATGGCGATTGCAATGGTGGTAATAGAGGCGACAATGAGGAGGAGGAGGATGGCGTAGACAATGGAGGCTTTCCGGATACAGAGATGAAGATTTGGTGAAGAAAAGGTGCTGTGATGGGGTCAACAACGTTCTAAATGGGTTCAAGAAACGCAGACCCCCACACTTCCTAATCATGCACCAGCTATGCACACATAAGGAAAAAAA
>RBNI01004190.1:0-14508 GCA_003990745.1 Jimgerdemannia flammicorona | reverse complement strand
AAAAAAAAAAAAAAAAAAAATGACACTATTGCTATCAAGTGTAATGGTTCTAGTTTCTTTAAGGAGAAGCAGCTAAATCTGAAAGTTTTAATTGACCTAAAGTAGCTTAAAGAGATACTTAAAGGTTTAAGTATTCTTGAAAAATTTCTAAGAGAAAATATTCTAAGCTTTATTCAGGTAAAGAATAAGGATATTTATATATAATCTGAAAGAAAGATCTGGAAGGATCTTGGAAAGAAAGAAAAATGTCAAGAAATGGGTTCTTGGCAAAGCTGACTAATATAATTCTATAATGTTCCAAAAGGTTCTATAACTAGCTAAGATAAGATACTTAACACCAAGAAAAGACAAGAATGTTCTAGTAATATCTGGACACCAAGAGAAGATTTCTAAGCAAGTAGAAGATACTGAGATATAGTAGAATATTTAAGAAATAATAAGAAAAGACTAGCTAAAAGATGCAAAAATATACTAAGACTAAATATGACTGTGAAATTGTCATACAACCTTTTTTGAAAATCTGACTATTTTCAAAAACTTGACCTTTTAAAATATAATTTTTTTCAAAGACTCATTCTCTACATATCTTTATCTATATACCAAAATCTTGAACATAGTTCAGCAAGATTTTCACCCAAATGAGAGACTGAGTGAGTAGCTAGATGGTCTTAAATCTGAATTTTCAAATTTTCAAAATTGAATAACTCAATAAATACATATCCAAATTGGTTATTTTTTAACTTATTGGATTCATCTTATTTAAGCAAATCCAGTATACTAAAGATTATTAAATTTGGATATATTTTTATTGAGTTATGATATTCTGAGTTTTAGATATAATTTTTCAAATTAAATTGAACTCCATTCAATTGAGATTTAACTTGCTTAGAATACATGTAAATTATACTTTTCAGAAAATCTTTGAAAGGATCTTTGAACACATAAATACTTAAAGAAGTTCTTTATCACTGTTATCATTGTTTACAGAGATGTAGATGATGTCATGCAGATGTGACTACAGGGTAAGGGATAAATTTAAAAAAAAAAAAAAAAAAAAAAAAAAAAAATATGCAATAAAAAGTCTTGATTAGCTCATGTAGCGCCCCTCCTTCCACCTTCCGCCCTCCGGCTGGTCTCCTGGAAATGCTCATAAAGCTGAGTCCTTTGGCAAACGGCACTCCTTGCAAACTTAATAGAAGTCGTGAAAAGTGAGCGAGGCTTCTGCATCGCAGAAACACTACCCACCGGTCTTAGTAGTAGATGCTTATTTGGGACGGATTTGTGGTGACCTCATCCGACAAACGATTTTATTGTTCAATTACTTAAGAAAGCCTTCATTTGCTCATTACAACACGAACTCACCGAATACTCGTTTAAGAACGCATTTTCGATGAAGATTAACAATAAGTAACTCGAGCGTCTTTCCACGGGGCAGTCGATGTTTCGTGGGTTTCAGACCGTGCCATTGTATACCCTTACAATAAGGGGATCCCTTCACCTAAGATCGGCATTCTCTCATGGAATAATTTATTGCACGGAAATTTGCAGTAGCAAGGCGAAATGTCTCTCCTTCATATTAGCGACACCAATAATAATTTTTCTGGAGACGACCTATGTCTGGCATGAAAACATGTAAAATATTGAGCACGCGGAGCATATGCCTACTTAAACGGCAGAAATGCGTGGTGTAGTTTGAGATCCCTGTGAAGCACATTCTCCAAGGGTACGAGGAACAGATAATGATAACCCCAGGTGCTCAAACTGAATGTCCCGCTATGAGCATAGCCAAGAGTTCTATTATGGTATGAGTTTATTAAATTATGTGGCACAAGTCGTTAAATGGTATATACAAGCTTTTGTGGCAAGAGTAAGACTTTCCACCGAGAAACATGGAGGATGAAAAACAGACGAAAAGCTCTGGTGCTCATTTTAATTCAATCTAAAGCCAGTAAAATTGCCCAGTACATCCAGCCAAGATGGTGGAGGGAGTTATCCTTTTATGAGGAAAGAGGTGGCGACAATGAATGGAAACAGAAAGAGAGTATGTGGAGGTGAGCGTGAGAATGTTGATGGCGAGTGATAGAAACAGTTTCCTGTGTAATGGGGGATTTGGTAAAAGTGTGAAAAGAACATTACTATAGATACTCTCACAAAAAATGTGTTATAGGAATATTGAATACTGTCGTGATTGACCACGATACGGCCCAGTTCAAGAGCCTAGTGTTTTGGAACGACAAGGTGTCCCTCCAAACTCTTGTTTGAGCCTGGAGATGGGCTCAATTTTGTATCTGGTGGCAGCGACCTGTTGAGTAGGGTAAGTGGCATAATTACATGTGCCACCTCTGCAATGCCCGCTAGTAGGTGACACTAGATCACGTCCTCTCGTCGGCCTGACTTCGAGAGCTCACGCGTGGGGCTCCATTGGAACTGAACTGGGGGGATGGGGGGAAGACGCAAGGTAGTATATTTTCGCATTGAAACTGGTTGGAAAAAGTGCAATCCAGAAGACTCCCTGCCATCCTCCGAAAAACCCTTGCAAACACACCCTACACAAATCCCTATTTTTCATTCGAATACCTAAGTCCATTTTCCTAAAGCGTCTTGTTTGCGATACTCAGTGGCAGTGCTAAAAAGCATCTATTTCTCCTATTGGAGAAATAAAGGTTGGACTCACCGCCGCGAAATCTTCGTTCCCTTCCAAAGAGGGGGGGGAGAATAAAAAGTCACTCCGCTACGAGGTATCGTATGTCCGATGGATATTCGACGATAAATTGTGCTGCTTGAATACCGTACATTGGACGGTTCCATACTTACAGCAATTGGAATGACGTTCTCGCCTCGACAATCCAGTCCTTTCAGGTTCTGCTTGTATATCACAGACAGTGATCGCTCTTTCTAACTGAATTAGAAATTCTTAATAATAGCTGGTCAGTCTTACGACCATCTTCTCAGATGCCAATGGTCCGATTCCTAGTATATAGCCCCATTTCGGATTCTGATGGAACACATTTGTGACGGTCCGCAAGATGGCTGTCGCAGAGAGGATCAGACAAATCAGCTTGGCTGCATGAATGTCGTGTCATCGCAAATGAGGGGAGCGGTGAAGCCATCCGGTGATGGGGCTTTTTGTGAGGATAAAAAAAAGGAAGTGAAATTTCAATTTCTTCTTTCTTCAGGGTAATGTCCTGCGATATTTTCGACCGGGATGCCACCATTATTGACGATAAAGGTGTCAAACGTGATGTATGAGAATGGAGAAATTCGCGGTGTATAAAAGGGTTCTGCTGATCAAGCCAAGCAGGAGCGCGAGATCTACAACACTCCGAATCATCGGGCCTGGCACTTCCCAGACCCAAACGTCGCGATTTTATCCGATACGTAGTGTGTCAGAGCGTTCTTACTGGGAAGCTAAAACCAGATGCGGAACCAATTTATGAAGATGTCGGCGGTGATCCGTGATGCATGATTGATTCATTAAAAGAAAAAAAGGCCTGTTTGCTTCAAAACCCTTCACCCGCCGCGAGTCCAAAAATCCACAACCTGGACCGGGGTCTTCCTTCCAAAAATCCACTCGTGCCTCCTTTCCCCCCTATAATATACTCAGGCGATAGGGTTTGTCTGCACGAATACTCTCATTACTATCCTTGGAAGGCCCCTTTCCATCCAGTCACACACATCTCATATGGTTTAGCCTGTCGCGAACCGTCGCTCTCCTTCTTATAGTTTCGCGTATTGTCCTCGCCTGCCTAACCAAACAGACCATTTCCCTCACCTCCAAAACGTTACTTCGTTGTCACCATATCTCAAAGCTGTGTGTACGCATACGCATTCTCGGCTCAAGCTTGGACACTAGCAGGATTTAGATACACTCGACTGTTAGCCGTTCAAGAACTTAAACTACAGAGCTATCATAGCTCGATCGTTTATCCACAAGTTTCGTGCGAGAGATAATAATACATAGTCGGATATATATATATTAGCTTCCCGTACAATCGGCATGAAACCTTCTGGTCCTCCCACAGCCCCGCTCTCGCCCTTTGACCCGAGAGCCCAACGTCCGTCTCTACCTCTGCAGCAACGGTCCCGCACGGGCGCTGTAACTACCAACGGCAACGGCAACGGCAGCGCAACCCCTCCCCTCAGAACTGGCGACCCGACCTCTCGCCAATCCACTCTGGAACCCGACGGCACCAATGCTTCTGCCCCATCGTCCTACTTCGACCCCACCGCCGCCACCCCACACATCCCCTCCAATTTCAACGACCTCGGCACTCCACGCCTCCACGCTGTCCGTCAGCGCTCTCTCGTGCGACCCGAACGCGCGCGTCCACGGACGCAGTCCGAGCGTCGCCGGCTTGGCCTTTTTCTGATTTCGGAGGACGGCGTTGCGACAATGCGGGGCGCGGATCTGCCCGGTGGGGCCGAGGACGGTATGAGACCTGAGTTCGGCGGGATGGCGAGTTTTTTGCGAAGATCAAACAGCACGATGAAGGAGGAGGTGGCGAGGAAGCGGAGAAAGTCGTGCCCCGGCTGGTGGTATATTCTCTCGAGGGTGTTGACGTTCTGGGCGTTCCCTCCGATGTTGAGAGCGCTCGGTCGGTATCTTTGTCTTTCGACATCATTCTTTGGATTAACCGATGCATGAAATTACAATTCTTCTGTTAACCCCCTCTTTGATTTTATCTTCGAACATCAACATTCCTCCCCCCCCCCCCCCCCCCCCAAACCAGGCCTCCGCGACTCAGCCATGCAGCAGGCCTGGCGCGAGAAAGTCTCTCTCGTAACCATCATCATCCTTCTCTGCAGCGCCGTTGGCTTTCTCACCTTTGGCTTTAACGTGACGGTCTGTGGCCGCGAGCCGAACCGCATTCGCGCCAATGGCGTCTCTCTCACCCAAGCCGTTATCCTCGGCCGTGCCTACTCCCTCGTCCATGTCCTTCACCCGGTACCACTTCCGGGCATCCCCGCAGATGGCAACTTGCTCAACTCCCCGACTCGAGCCGGCGGGAAAGATTTGAGCTTCCTCTTCCAGAACGTTGATGGGTATTGTAAGGGACTCTTAGTGCCATCAAAGACTGATGTAGCGGCCGCGGAGGTGGTAAATTACTTCCCGTGCAAAGCTATCGATCCATGGTGGGCTAATGTCACGCCGACGGATAATCCTAAGATGGTCGGGTGTCATACGAGCACGGTAGCAAGACGCGCACTTGCGAGAGTGAAGGTCGTGGGTGAGGTGTATTACACTTGGGACGATTTGAGGAAGAATGAGACGAGCTTGGTAGCGTATAATGGGTATGTATATGTTTTGGGCATACCAGTTTCTCACTATAAAATTTCCTCACACTAACACCAACCACCGTTTACTCTTCCGCCCCCCCCATTTAGCAATGTCCTCGACCTAAATCGCCTAAACCTCCTAATACCCACGATCCCGATTCCTCCCATAATAGCCAACTTTGCCTCGCCCGAATCAGGCTTCCTGGGCCACGACGCCTCGTACTGGCTCTCCATGACGGCGGACCGTGTACAAATGGCGCGATGCCTTACAGACATTGTCAAAGTAGGGGTGGTGGACTCGCGATCTCCCGGATGCATTTTTTCGGATATTGTTCTCTGGATATCGCTCTTTGTCATTGTCGGCGTCGTCATGATTCGCTTCTTCCTTGCCGTCCTCTTCGGCTGGTTCCTCTCCTGGCGCCTCGGTACCATCCGCGAGGAGACACTCGAGGAGCGCCGAAAGCGCGAGGAAGATCTCCTCAAGTGGGAAATGACGGATAACGAGAATCTGCATTATCATAGATCGGACACCGTCGTGTCTACCCCGACAGCGGGGGGCGGAACAGGCGGGTTCACGGGGACTCCGTCGGGACGTTCGAGAAGCGCGGTTGGTATGCAGTCTCCGTCGCCTACGATGCAAAAGTCAGCGGGGAGAATGAAGTTCTTGCCGACGACGTCGAGGTTCACGCAGCCAGGAGTAAATGGCTGGATGGATTTGCCAGGGACGGGAAGATGGGTGACGAATTTCAATATGACGACGCCGCATGGGTTCGATACAAATGGGTCGAGGCAGTTTTATCCATCTGGGATGCCGAATAGTGTCTCCATCCCAAACCTTTCGACGAGAAATAATAGCGGCGCGCTTGGAAGGTCGGAGCCTGAATTACCCAACGCATCGGAAGGAGACATTTCATCACACGTCGCGGAGAGGTGGCAGACGGTACACCCCTACAATCCATCAGGTCAAACACACAACTCGCTCATCCGCTCACTTGACTCGAGCCGCGGTAACATCGACCCATCCAGGGCGTCCTCACGGAACTCCCTCAGCATCAAAAGTATCCCAACACCTGGCTCAGCCTCGTCGTCTGTCTCCAGCTCGGTCTCCTCCCCAACCATCTCCGTCGCCGGCCAGAAACTATATAATTTTAACTTCACGCTCCTCCCAACCTTCATGCTCGTAACCTGCTACTCGGAGGGCGTCGACGGCCTACGCACCACCCTTGACTCACTCGCCAGTACGGAGTATCCCGCCACCCACAAAATGCTCCTCGTTATCTGCGATGGCATGATCACCGGCTCCGGGAACGCCGCTTCCACGCCAGACATTGTCCTATCCATGATGAGGGACATGATCGTCCCACGCGAGCTTGTTCGGCCGGCATCGTACGTCGCCATCGCCGACGGGCAGAAACGCCATAACATGTGCAAAATATACGCCGGGTTCTATAGATATGATGATACCGTGCCTATCGAGACGCAGCAGCGCGTACCGATGGTCGCAATTGTTAAGTGCGGGACGCCCGCGGAGGCTGAAGATAAAAAGGCCGGAAATAGAGGAAAGAGAGATTCGCAGGTCATATTGATGAGCTTCTTGCAGAAGATTTATTATGGGGATCGCATGTGTGAGTTGGATTATGAGTTCTATAAGGCAATCCACCGGTTGACGGGGTTGCATCCGGGGAGATTCGAGATCGTGCTCATGGTATGTGCGACATTTTCTTTCTTGAGACTCTTTTTCTTTCAGATCAATTCATTCTTGTTTGTGTCTCAAATATTTATTCCGAAACATATCTTCGACTCACAAGGTCGATGCCGACACAAAGGTGTTTCCGGACTCCTTAGCGCGTATGATTGCTGTCATGTCGCGCGACCAATTGATCATGGGATTATGCGGAGAGACAAGGATCGCAAACAAGAGCGATAGTTGGGTGACCATGATACAAGGTACGCTGGAAATAAATATTTGATCCTGACGTATACTTAATGTCAGTTTCAACGATGATCATGACTCATTGACTGACTAATATTCTTTTGATTTGGAATTCATATCCATATCCCATTGTCTTCAGTATTCGAATACTACATCTCTCACCACATGAGCAAAGCCTTCGAATCCATCTTCGGCGGTGTTACGTGCCTTCCGGGCTGCTTCTGCATGTACCGCATTATCGCTCCCAAAGGCAATCGTTTTGTTCCCGTCCTCTGCTCATCTGACATTGTGGAGATGTACTCCGAGAACGTGGTGGACACGTTGCACAAAAAGAACCTCCTCCTCCTCGGCGAAGACCGCTACCTCACCACGCTGATGCTCGGGACTTTTCCCAAGCGCAAGATGATGTTTGTCCCGCAGGCCGTGTGCAAAACGGTTGTGCCTGACACCTTCCGCGTCCTCCTCTCGCAGCGCCGCCGCTGGATCAACTCGACAGTCCACAATTTGCTCGAGCTCGTCCTCATCCGCGATCTCTGCGGCACATTCTGCTTCTCAATGCAGTTTGTCGTGTTCATGGAGCTCGTAGGAACAGTAGTTCTTCCGGCAGCCATCTCCTTCACACTCTACCTCGTCATCATCTCCTTCTTCGTCCGCCCCGTTCCAATTATTCCCCTGCTCCTCCTTGCCGCCATCCTGGGTCTACCTGCCGTCCTTATCGCTCTCACCACTCGGAAGATGGTTTACGTCGGATGGATGCTTGTCTACCTGTTCAGCCTCCCCATATGGAACTTCGTCCTCCCAGTCTACGCTTACTGGCACTTTGACGACTTCTCCTGGGGACAGACACGCTTGGTCCAGGGCGAAGTCAAGGGCGACGACCACAGCCGCAAGGAGGGAGAGTTTGACAGCTCGCAGATCGTCATGAAAAGATTTGAGGAATGGGAACGCGGCGAGCGCACGGCTGAATCAGAGAGGGAACGCCTGCGTCATGGGAACGGCGCGCGGAATGGAAGCCCGAACAGTGGTGGCGGGCAAGGTACTCCTAGCGGGTACCACACTGAGCGGTTCAGCCCGATGCAAGTCCCGCTGCGGAGATCTAAGTCCCAGCTGGTTTCGAGATGTGGTGGCAGCGGATCCGAGGAGCCATACATCGTGCAATCTTCGATGTTAACAAAGGCGCCAAATCAAATCTATCGTGAGCGATATACCATACCCGTCCCGCCAAGTAGCTCGGCGTCCCGACTGGGCAACGTGGCATCGCTTCCGACTGGCGCCGGCTGGTCCGAGGGCCCGTCCGTCGCGCAGTATCCGACGTTGCTGAGGGAACCGAGCAATCTCATCACGGCGTCGACGTTGGGTCTGGTGAACGGTGATGGGAACTGGGCGGTGGACGATATGGGCGTCAGTGAAGGCGGGAGAGCTAATCTCAAAAGTATGCCGTCATTGCCCGTGTTGAATCTGGGATCGTCGAATTACGGGGGGATCGAAATTGAAATGGATGAGTTGACAAGGGAATGGCTGGGAAAAAGCAGCTCCTCGTCGCCATCGAGTGCATATGTAACGGGGGAAACAAGGGTGCGCAAGGAGGGAAGGCAGAGATGATTGGTGTATGTCCCGAGCGACATTTGTATAATCTACAGGAACTATAGACATTTACGAACAATATCTCTATATTTTATTGGTTGTAGGTATAATTATCTGTCTTCATTCACCAGCTAGCCATTCTCGATAGTCGCGTTTTCTTGTGTTGGAGGTTTAGAGGATCGAATTCTTTGTTCTGTGAGTGTGGCCCGTAAGTACTCAAACTTCCCTCCTTTTATAGTTATTGTCGATACTCTTCCCACTTACAGGCCTTTATGAATACTATATCTTCAATATCCTTCGCCTTACGTTCGTGTATTCACACTGTAATAATCCTTTTAGGTGTTTCTTTTGTGCCGCCATGGTTTATGCTTTCATGGTCCCTCAACGAAATCCCTCCCCCCCCCCCCCCTCTTCTTTGACATATTTCTCGTAGCACAGCTTGATAGCCCTTTTTGTATAATAATTCACGTTACAATAGAATACTCGTTGAAATATGGATTATACGTTTACGCCATTTCAATTGTGCGTAAGGATTCTATGCAAGGTCCAACTTCAATGGTCGACAAGTCCGTAGCCTATAAGCAATTTGACAAAAAGCCACCATATGTCCAATGGCGACTAACTACTATGCCAACAATAAAAATAAAACAGAAGAACACTCTTTTACAAGTTGTATATTATTGGTACCCGTCAGTCTTACCAACTCGGCATTCGAGGGAGGGATCTCCCATCTCGATTAGATGTTCATGGGAAAGCGCTATTTATTATATATGTTCGGCCCCTGGATTCCTTGACCATCGCATAGACCGGAATGTTTGGATCGTCGTCCAAGTTCAATTGGGCTTTGACGACAAATCCCAAGCGTTCATAGAACGCCACGTTTCTGCAGTGCGCGTTTTCGAGGTATACCGGTCGGTAATCTCTGTCTGCCTATTTGGTGGCGTTTTTGGAGTGGTTCCATAGTTAAATCGAACAATTACGATGAGCTAGTTTGCAAATGGCCCCAAACCAAGCAGCAAAAAAAAAAAAAAAAAACGCCAACTTCAGCCCTCTCTAAACTTCCTTGCGTGAGGATGATGGCCGACGGAAATTTATTACCAGACATTTTTTCAATGTGCACTAGGGGTACCAAAAGCCAAGGGATCTTTGCACGTTGGACACGTGGACAAAAAGCTACGGTAGTACAGGGATGTAGAGTGAGATTTGGCTAACAAGTGTCAAAACTATAGTTGACTGGTTGGCAAAGCTAAAAAGCGAAGGTCCCATCGAGCAAAGTCCATGGTTTGTCATCAGGTTGTGAGCTCTTTCTGAGATGTGATTCGATGTATTTCACGACCCAATCTTTCTTTTGAAAAGTTTATTAATACATTGTGACGTAGTGTGTGAATTAGGAACTATAACTTAGCCACCGAGTGAATAAACCCCAGATCGAAATAGTTTAGTAAAACACAAGTATTCTGATAAAGGACTTTTAGAAATACATTTCGGCCTCACCCTGCGACTGACTCTGGGAGTCAAAGAAGATAACAATTCAAGATAAAGAAATCCGACGTATATACTTTCCAGGTTAAGCGTCCGCTACGTTACAAACATATACATTATTTCAAAAGCTATCTAGTGATACAAAGGAGCATTGCGACACCTAGCAAGCAAAAGAGTATTGCACGACACCAAACAAGCAAAGGAGCATTGCTACGACGGCTGGAATCATTCGTTTCATTACTCTTCATTTTATAAAAAATAAAACAAGGCTCTCGTCAATTTGGTCGTTTTATCCCTGCTCAAGGCTTTCTTTAGTTGGTTGAGGTCGGTAGGTGGGTTACGTACCAAGAGAAAAAAAGGCAAAAACTCATTACTCCAGCCCTTGTTAACTGAGCCATATTAACGTCCAAATGTACGTGCATCCGAGAGAGATTCTGTGCTGCAGAAAAAAATTGGTGAACGAGTTATAACTACAATATATACTAATATTATTACTGATTAAATATACCGTCCCTTCTATTAACTTGTAAAAAAAAACTAGCTGCAAAGAAATTCAGTTACATTGTAAACCTTTAACAATTCCAAACATTTTTCTCTTCGGTGGCCGAACGTTGGTTGTCCTAATCGAAACTTCGGGCAAGAACAACCTTTACAATGTACAGAACTGCAAGCTTCGCCGTCTTCGTATCGCCATAACAGCCGTTCGATTCAGCCATCCCCTGACAACTTTAATCTGACACATGCCAAATGGGGGACCATGTCATTGTGATCGGCATGTAGGACAAAGAACAAAGAACGCACACATATTTCCATACACAACGCGCGTTGACCATTTCTGATCGTTGGTACCGTTTCAATTTTGTCGTCAATTGGTTACACACGGTCGAAACCATAACTGAAGAAAAGCCTGTTGGGCAAGAGATAAACACAAAAAAGATGCTCGATCGTCCTGCCCCAAGCTCTTTTGCCGACGCATCGAGCTCGGGCTTTCGATATTTATAGTAGAGCTCTTGAAACACGTTCGGAGGATGAAAGGCTTTTAAAACGGTAAGAAAGGGCCAATGCATGTAATTGAATATATATATATTTTCCAAGTGTTATCAGATTATAAAGTGGTATTTCTAACATCTGTTCATTCTACTAACTAGAGCGGAATGTTTCAAAAAAAAAAAAAAAAAAAAAAAAAGAGGATATAAAAAAAAAAAAAAAAAAAAAAAAAAAAAAGGCCAGGAGACGTAGCTAGAAAGGAAAGCGGTATGTTCGTCACCACACAGGTTTGTGATTGCTAATGTTAATACTCGCATTTTATAGGTTCAAGTCCACAGACACAAGAAATTTAATGGAGATTTTTATTTATGAAGATAGTGATAAGTTCATATTATTAAGAACTAGCAAAATAGAGGCTTCTAATGTCATGGAAAACATCAAGGCCATTGTTGATGCCTCCTCTAAAACTCAAGTGTCAAAAATACTTTTACAATAAAATTCACAATGCCAATCAACAAATGAAGGTTTTGTTGTAGTGTGCCCCGTATTATTATATAGTGGCTCTATACAACAATTGATGACAGGGATATGCGAAAAAACAAAATACAATACAATACAATACACATTATACAATATGAATACTTGGCTTCCTTCATCCATCATTAAACTTTTACAGAACATATTTTTAGTTATCTCCAGCGGGTGGTATCCATCTCTACGGGTTCCTCCGGCGGTGACGTGTCGGCGGTTTATGGAAGATCTGAGGATCGCCAGTGTTCGGATTGTCTGTCAGCGACACCGGCACTTTTTCTATTACAGATGCGTTCGACATCTGCGGCGACATCTGCGGCGACATCTGCGGCGACATCTGCGGCGACATGACCGGCGATGAATGGGACGACCGGGGCGTATTCGAGGCGGGATAGGTAGGAGATACTGGAGGATAGGTAGGGGATCCTGGCAGCTGCTGGTGCTCAGGCAGCGAGGAGGGGGGATTTGGGAATCCTGACAGCTGTTGATGTTCAGGCGGCGAGGGGGCGGAATTTGGGGGTCCTGGCAGCTGGTGCTGGGCGGGATAAACGGGAGCCGACAATCGGTGCTGAGGATATCCTAGCGGCCTCCGGTGCTGGGGAGGCGGGGGTAGATAGGTTGGGGACCCAGGCAGAAGCTCGCTCTGTGACGGCGGGGATGAAATGGAGGGCGGGAAAGTTGGAGACGTAGGCGAGGTGGCAGGATAAACCGGGATCGGCGACGCATGGGATATCGTCCCGTAATGATGTGGGGCGGGGTTGGCCCAGTTGTTGGAAGCGTACCCGGCGCCCGGCACCGCGGTTTGCGGTGGCAAGGACGCGCGGCGCGAAGTGGAACCGGGCGGCGGTTGCTTCCTGGGGACCGGCACGTATGAGGTGTCATGCGGGCGAAAAGTGGCCGACTGTGCAGGCTGCAAGTGCTGCGGCTGGTAAGGCACGGGTGGTAGGCTGGAAGTCTTCAGCCTATACCGCGATTGAGGCGACATTGACGGGGACGTGGTGGTGTCAGCCTGCCTACTGTTGATCACCGGCATCGGGATCTCCTCAACGCCCGTCAATTCCGGGGTGATGTCGTACCGAGAGTGGCTGGTCCGCCGAGCACCATTGTTCGGATAATATCTTGACCCTTCGCCCGCCGTCGACAAATCGATTTGATCGTCTACAAACTCGCCATCCCCACTCACTCTTGGTGACCTGTTCCCAATCACTGTAGAACTACCGCTCCCTGACATGTTGGGCGGCGGCTCCACATCCGCATGCTGGGCGATATTAGCCGGCATTGCAAAATGTAAGCCTCGGGTCATAGTGGATATATCCCTACAAGGAAAGAGCATAGTAATGGTAAGTCGTGGCTGAAGGCAAAGATTTCCAGAAGTTCACTGCCATATTGTTGAGTGACGCGTGAATACTGTACCGGCTATTACGAGGATTGACGTCACTATTGACAAAATCCAACTCCATCTCGTAGCGTGTGTTGCGGAACGAAGAGTTGTCCACGAATTTGGGCAGCGCGAATCCCCGTTCGAGGGCAAGCCTCGTGCGCCGCTCCCGCTCATACTCACTCCACCTCTTCATCACGATCTTGGTCGAGTCGAATATGCCCTCTTTATCCCCGTGCGCGATGTCCTTACCGGAGCCTGCCACCCTCCTGGTCTCTCCCCACCTGAAATCGTCAAAGTGCCAGTACGCGTACGTTGGTAGCACGAAATTCCAGATGGGCAGACTGATTAGGTATACGAACATCCATCCAACATATACGACCTTTCGGCTTGTCATAGCGATCAGGACGGCGGGCAAGCCGAGAATGATGGCAAGCAGGATGAGGGGGATGGTGGCGGGTTGTCCCATGATGGCCATAATAACGAGGTAGATTGTGAAGGAGATGGCGGCGGGGAGGGCGACGGTGCCGATCAACTCCATGAAGATGATGAATTGCATGGAGAAGCAGAACGTGCCGCACAGGTCGCGCACCAGGACCAGCTCCATGAGATTGTGAATCGTCGAGTTGATCCAGCGCCGGCGCTGCGACAGCAGGACACGGAACGTGTCTGGTACCACCGTCTTGCATACTGCCTGCGGGACAAAGAGCATCTTACGCTTCGGGAAAGTGCGTAGCATAAGCGTTGACAGGTACCGGTCCTCGCCGAGCAGGAGCAGGTTTTTCTTGTGCAGCGTGTCCACAATGTTCTCTGAGTAGTGCTCGACAATGTCAGGGTTGGCCAGGATCGGAACCCAGTAGCCGTTCGGGCCCTTCGGCGCTTTGATGCGGTACATACAGAAGCAGCCCGGTAGACATGTTACACCGCCAAATATTGACTCGAAGGCCTTGCTTTGGTGATGCGAAATGTAATACTCGAAAACTGTTTGGAGGAGGATGGATTGTTATGTCAGCAATTAGAAATCCGGAGAGTTTTCACCATATTCTCGCCACCCATGCTGGAAATGCTCAATATCAGGGTACCGAACCACATCGAAGTATTCCAATAAACCAAAGACACCCATTCACCTTGAATCATCGTCACCCAGCTATCCGTCTTGTTACCAATCTTCGTCTCTCCACATAACCCTGCAATTTCTGCATCTTTCGCCATGCATGAAACTAGCCGCGACAACGAATCGGGGTAGATCTTGGTATCGGCGTCCACCTAATTGTGGTAATAAAAAATAAAAGAATAAGAAGACCACAAAATTCACACGACGACTCGCTCAAAAAAA
>RBNI01004189.1:0-14508 GCA_003990745.1 Jimgerdemannia flammicorona | reverse complement strand
CCCCTACCCCTTCTCAATGAAAGACCACTCTATCAACAACTACCTCCACCTGTCCACCACTCTGTTCACAGATCCCAACCACCAGATGGCAATGACACCCACCTTGGGGTCCCCATCCAATCCACCACCCAGTCAGCAGATCCTCCACCAACTCCTCCCACCTCAGCAACTTCTCCTGTATCTCTATCTATCACCTCTCCTCAAAAACAAATAGCCAATGTCCAGCCAACCCCACCCATACTGCAATAACCCACCCTACAGTAAGCCATCTATTGCTAACACCTCCCACAAGTCTAGATTCCAAATCTTCCCATCAACCCCTCTCTCTATCTAGTCTTCTTTCTACCCCTAGCCAGTCCCCTATAGCTATCCAAAAGTCCCCCAGAACCTCACACTTGCCCAGCCAATGTTCTGGCATTTGTACAAATCCCCCAGCTTGCCCTACATTATAACACTCCTCACAATCCAGCTGACCACCATCCACCAGATGCCCAGCATGGAAATTCAATATAACATTCCTCCACAGCATCTGCCACCACACTACCCAGAACTTGAGAGGAAGCCACTGCTGCACCTCCACACCCCAAGACCAAATTCCTGCCCAGTTCCACTCCTTACCAATCTGCACCACCTGCCAACTCCTTGGCCACAGATCCTGGCCAATTCCCCACTGATACTCCATGCTATCCCCAATATCAAACTCAGTGAGTAGAACTCCCCCTAGAAGCAGGTGGTCCCATTGCCACATAGCTGGGCCCCATACCACCTCCCCCTCATTGCCATGCCAGCACAGGTCTATCTGGTGTACTCCATCTACCATACCCCACCAGAAGCCCTTATACCATATCTGTCAGCTCCCATTTAGACCCACCAAAGAGAGTAGATCCCCTGAGGACCCCCGGGGAGAAAATCTCATCTCCCACACCTTCTGCATCAGTGGTACCCAGCCTCCACCCTGCAGATCAACAGCTCTTCTCAACCACCAAGCTCGCAGGCAGTGTAATTGCTTAGGGAAATCAACAAGGCCCAGGCCTCTCCTAAGCACTGGCTCTACAAGGGTATCCCAACTGATCTGGGCCCTTTTACCTGCCCAAATCTAATCCCTAACCAATTTCATCAGCCTCTTCACTACCCAAGCTAGAAAGTCTAAGTGATATGCTACATACCATAGCTTGGGGAACCAGTAAACATTCAGAATCATCACCCACCCCGCCAGAGAGATGTGATGACCCCCCCAACCTTTTAGAGCCTCTCTCTAAATGACCACCCTTCTCTCCCACCATACTTATAGTAGGACTGATCTATATACAGAAAGGAAGATACCTAGATACCGCACCACCTCTCCTGTGGGGACAATTGTTCCAATGATGTCCCCTCCCACAAGCCCATTCCCCAATACCATTATCTCACACTTATGCCAGTTGAGCATAGCTCTGGAGTGTGCCTCATACCATTCCACTGTTTCCTGAAGAGCCTCTACATCTGCTACTGACCCAAGTCCAACTACCATATCATCTGCAAAGGCCCCCACCTTCCACTCCACATTATACATAGAGAGCCCAGCCACCTTCCTACAGATCCTGTCCATCAAAGGTTCCAGGGAGAGGGCATAAAGAATAGGGGACAGCAGGTCTCTTTGAGAGACATCTCTCCCCAAGGGAAATGCCAAACCCCTGTGACCATTATACATCAGCACTGCTCTACTCCCCTCTAACAAGCTCAACATAGAAGCCAGAAACTGTGGCAGAACACCAATTCTGTCCAGTACCTTGCTCAGCCAAATCTACCAAATATGGTCATAGGCCTCAAAAAGACCAGCCTACCATCCAGTCCACAGGCCCTGGCTCCTTCAATAATACTATATACCCAGGCAGTCCCATCTCTGATAAGTCTACCTCCTACAAAGCCCCGCTGCTCCTCACCTAACACCTGTTGAGTAACCTTCTGTAGCCTCACAACAATCACCTTAGTCACCAACTTCTGGTCCATGTTCAGAAGCATGATTGGCCTCCAGTTCTTCCAATCCTCATACCTGCCCTTGTCTTTGTACAAAAGGGCCACCAGCCCTAAGTCCTGCTCTCCAATCCACATGCTATTTAGAAAAACATGATCACAGAGAGCAGCCATCTCTTCCAATACTCCAGGGACTTTTGCCATCTTCTTCCAGAAGTCCCATGGTAACCCATCCTCCCCTGGTGCTGTCCCAAGCTTAGTTGCTGCCAGGACTCCTTGAATCTCCTCCTCTTGGACTGGTAAGATCAAATCACCCAGTCCCTCTACCTGTGGTGGCTCCCACTCCTCCAGCATGTTGCCAATTGCCTCTGCATCAGCACCCCCTTCTTCCTCACTCCACAGACCCCACCATTTCTTCTTCAATACCCCCAGGATCTGCTGCATGCTATGCACCAACTCTCCCTCAGCATCAAAGACCCCATCTCACCTATGCCTCACTCTCCTCGCTTTTAGGAGCCTAGACAAGTGTCTAGTAGGCTGCTCTCCCTCCTCAAGTCCCTACCACTGGAGCCTGGCAGCCATTCCATACATATGAGTCTCCTCCTCCTCCCTTAACACCTGTTGCAGTTCTACTACCTCTAATTTCGCCCTCTCTAACCTCCAATCCTCCACCTCATTGGACATAAGCAAATCAGCCCACTCCAACTACAATCTCCTCATCCTATTGGAGGCATACTGTACCTACCTCCTCCTCTATCTCCCAGCCTCTCTATCAGCTCCTCTCCAGTAGACCCTCGCAGCCTCCTTTAACCTCATCCAACGGACACCCACAGACAAACCCTCCTGCCTCCAGAGAGGAATCTTTGCTTGGATGTCCTCCACCCAAGAGTCCTACAACCCCTTCTCAGCCAGCAGGGAGGAGTTAAGGCACCAATGTCCAGGTCCATCTCCACTCCCCCCAAACTACCCCTGCCCAAACAGTCCCCAGTAATCAGACCATAAGCACCACACCACCTCCAAAGTCTTCCAGACATCAGAACCCAGTCAATCCTTATCCCTAAACCATTCACCCAGTGTGTATAGACCCTGGTGTCACCCTACCATGTTCAGCCCATATCCCCTAAAGAGCTAAGGTTTTCCACCTTCTCCTATATATCCAGACCACCACTCCTCTCACCTGTATTCCTCCCTCCATCAGTTCTATCCAGTCGCAGATCCCAAACCATATTAAAATCTCCACCAAGAATATTAACCCCATTCTCCACAAGAATGCCCACCTCCAGCAGCTCTGTAATCTATGCAATTCTCTCTCCCCTAACTGCTGGGCAGTAACAAGAGCCCACTCTCACTGATTTCTACCCTGGTCAGTACCATTCACTCCAGACCAAGTGATCCCCCCAGCTCCTGATTCCCCCCAAATCTCCTCTACCCTTCTTTACCAGAATCACCACCTTTCCAAACCAAGTGGTAGCCCCACCCCATTCCTTAGTCCACTCTACCCTATCATCCTCATCCTCACACTGTACATCCTGCAGTAAAAAGAGATCAGCCTCCAATCCCTTCAGTTAAGTAAAAATATTCTTATGCCACCCAGATCCCTGAAGGCCATTCACATTGAGTGAGAAAATGTTAGTTGTACTGTTCATAAGAAATAATGTTAAATATCAAACTTCTCCTCTATAAATCCACATTCAATCCCTTCTGTGCCAAATCCAAGACTTGTTCTGCAGCCAGTTCCCTCTTCTCAGCTTCCTGTGCCTCCAATCCCCCCAGAAGTTCAACCATTGCTCTATCCTCTTTCTCCTCAAAGTCCTCCCGATACTCCACACAGGCCTCCTGCCAGAACCACAAACCATGGCATTCTGCCCAACAGTAGGCAGCCTGCTCACTAGTGATATCCACCAGCTCTGCCTTCCTCACCTCATCCACCTCATATCCCTCCTCCTCCAGGAGAATCTTAAGAATCTCCACCCTCAGTGCCTCTACTACACCATCTCCTTGCAGAATCCGTGCCCAATGCTCCTCAGGCATGACACTCAGATCCACTTCTCCCAATATCTCAGCTGCAAGATTATCCATCACCTTGCTCATTCACAGCAGATTCCCCACCTCCTTCCCTCCAGGGGTCCCTGGCCACCCAACATCCAGTATCATAGTATCAGCACCTATACTGGCATCCTCATTCCACTCCTCCTCTGGGACATCCACCAGCTCATCCTCACCAACCACCACCACCTGGCCCCCTTTCATCACATCTGGGACCCCAAAGTGAACTCGCTGGGCTCCCTGCATCAGTACATCCTCCACCGCCCCTCTCTGCCCCACTGGACCCTTCCTGATAAGTGGGGGGAGGGTGCCATCTGACTCCTCCTCCCAAACTTCGAAAGTACCATTGGCATATAGATCCTTTCCCAGCACCTTCACAGCCCATTCCTCAGTCACCACTACCTCCTCTCCTCCTTTGCTTGTCCATACACTGGCCTTGACACCGCCAGACTCTGCAGCCCTATCTACCTTCCTCTTCTCCCCTCCTGTCATCCTCGCCAAAAGCTCCCTCTGCCTCAAGCACCCCTGGGCTTGCTCCCACTGTCTCTTGTCAGTACAGATACGCTTTCCATCTACCACCTCCAGATGCATCAACTCTTCAAACTGCTTCTAGGCTTTCACCCTCCTCTCCACTGCACCACTCAGCTCCTCCAGAGCCTCCAACAAATCCTCCTCCTCCTCTTCACTCCCTTTCACCCTCGACACCTTACAGATAAAAGCCCCCCACATCAGCACTGAGGGCCAGTCACTCACCTTTCCCATGACCTCCTTTCCTGCCAGCCAAATCCTGACATCAACATCACCCATCCTGAATGTGATCCCCTCCTACATTTGGAAGCCAATGTCCACCACATCCCCATACTCCACCATCACCTCCTCCACCCTCCTCTTGGTCTCCTCCTTAGTCACTGTAGGCACCCCCCTCACCAGAAGCTGCACCACCCTGGGGTCCCACCTCAAGCACCGCACCATGGGGGCCACTACTTCCCCAACCACTACTCCAGTCTTCAGGGCCTCATCCAGTGGGCCCTTCTCCTCAAAGCCCACCTCAACCTCTTCCAGACCCTTCAGAAACTTCACTGAGGCTGCTCCAGCCACTTGCTTCAAAATAAGCCCCAGAACCATCCTAGCCATCACTGCTAGGCCCCAGAAGCACAAGGTGGCTGCAAACTCTGAGATTGATTTCTTGAGTAACAGGGCTACTGCCAGTCCCATCACACCATCGGCCAGGTCTCCCTTCCTCTTCAGGCCCATCTGCCCAGCCCCTGCATCAACAGTCACATCTGGATTTTTTTCCAGATTCCCTATCATACCACCATCAGCAGTCTTGCTACTACCCCCAGCAGCTACTCCACTTCCTCCACCCCCCACCAGCAAAGACCCATCTCCCCCAGCCTTCTCAACCTTCTGCTTCCCCTTCCCACCTGCCTGTCCCCTGCAGGCCCCCACCCACCAACCCCCAGTCCTCAGCATATCTGCAAAGCTCCTCCTCTGATGCCCTCCAGTCCCCCCCCCAGTGTCTCCTCCACTGCCCAAGCTACCCTGCCCATTCGAGCCACCAAATGACCCTATCCCCAGTCCATACTCTCTCCTGACATATTGCCAGTCAAAGGCCCCAGGCCCACCTGACCTAGTATGCTCATCAGCTTGCTTGCTGGTTGATATTGCCTTAATATCTTTCTCTAATAAACGATTTGAAAGTGTGTTGTGAATGTGTGTGTAATGTGAATTGTAGCAGAGAGAGATATATCTAATATCTTGTCACAAACTATGTTAAAGTCCCCCCCCAAAATGTTCAGCTCAACTCTCACCTGGTCTTCCCATGCCAGCCAGCCCTCTACCCATTGGTATCACTCTCTGCCAACTGCTGGGAGGTATACTGAGCCTACTACTAATCTATCACCAGTACCTCCTTTCAATTTGCCCCATACCAATTGATCACTATAAGTTTCAGTCTCTACCAGTTCTCCTTTTCCAATACCAACCAAGATTCTAACCTGTTTATTCCAACCAGCACTGCCAAATCATTCCTTACTCCACTCTACATAGTCCTGCTCACTATAGGCATGAATATCCTGTAGAAGTACCATATCATACTTGCAAATCTTTAGCCATCAAAACAGACACTGTCTTTTAACACCATTGCACAGACCATTGATATTTAAAGACAAAATACATAGACTGTTCATCATTATGAGTGAAAATGTTTAGAGCTCCACTAGAGTCACTACTACTTTCTCTGCCCTGCCCTGGATTATTTCCCTTTGTCCCTCACAGATAGCCCTCCAGATATGGACTCCATTCTCACTGCCACAGAAAGTCTCCACTCGCCCCAATGCCACCCTCCTGATATCAGCCATCCTCTCCTCATCAACATCATATCCCTCATCATCCAGAAGCACTGCCACCATAGCCATCACCAGCTTAGGACCCTGTATAGCTACATTTAGGAATCCCTCCCAAGCCTCCTGTGACCCCTGAAAGACATCCACCTCCTTGATATCCTCCTCTGCAAGCTCCTCCAGCACTGCCTGAAACCAGGTGTCTGACATCATCTCCAAAGACCTGGGGGTGGCAGGCCTGGGGGTCCTACTCAACTCCTGCAGTACCTCACAATCGACCAAGACATCTGAGGCAATGTCCACCAAGTCATCCTCTTCTGAGTTCTTCTCTAGCCTCACTACCTCACCCACCTCTGGACACTTTCAGTATACATTAGCCACCCCAGTTATCTGGACATCTTCCAATTAAGTCTCTGATACAATCTCTGCGATGTCCTCAAAACCACTCTCTTCCACCTCCTCCCTGTTTGCCCACTTGCCTGTTACTGGAGCATACACTGAGTTCTTCACCCCTCTGAGCTGCAAGAAGGAAACCTTGGCTGCCTCTACTCCTTTTATTTGATGTTTGGCTGCCTTCTTTCACACCATCTCCTCCTTTTTAGAACTCTGAAGAACTGCTTGCAAATGCTCTCAGTTTGCTCTCCACCATCTCTTCTGCCTCCCATCTGTCAGGATCCAAATCCAGTCCTTGGCAAATTCCTCCCATCTCCTCTTTTGCAGATCCTTGGCAGCTTTCCCCTCCTCTAGTGCCAGTAGCAACTCCTCCTCCTCCTACTCAGATCCCTTCCTCCACCACACCTTACACTCTTGATCACTGATATGGATCACCTCTGGCCAATCTCTCTTGAGCCCTATGGCCTCCTTGCCCTCCAGCCTAATCATCACCTCACAGTTCCTGTTCTGCAGCTTGGTTCCCTCCCAGAACATGAAGCCAAAATCTACCATTTCCCCAAAGCTCACCAGCACCTCCACTACCATCCCCTTGGTCTCCTGCCTCCCCAGAGTCAGCAGCTCTTCAACCACTAGTTATACAGCATATAGATCCCACCTCAGGCACCTCACTATTCCCACCTTGATGTTCTTAACTACCAGACCTTTCTCCAGAGCCTTTATCATCTCCTCCTCTTCGACAAAGCCAATCTCCACTGTCTCTGCTGATGGAATGAACTTCAGAGACTTCACACCTGCTATCTCCTCCTCTACCAATCTCAAAACCTCTCTGGCTGACATACCCAGCCCCAGGAAGTTCACTGAAATCACCCAAGTTGATACTGATTTGTGGAAGAACAGGTGTACCACTAGTTCTCCTGAGCCTGCCACCATTATCTTCTTCCCCATACTTCCAGAGACTCCTATAGTCACTCCTCCAGTCTCAGCAGATCCTCCCCCAGCCACTGGCCCAGCTACTGGTCTAGCCCCAGGAATGTCAGTCCCATCTGTCACACCACTGGACCCCTGACCCCTGGTGGCCATCTGACTTATCATCTGACTAGTCACCTGACTCCCCCCTCTGTCAATACTATGCCTCCCCTACCTTATTGCCATGGGCCTCACTCCAGCCCTCTTACCCCTGACTACCATATGTCACCCTTCAGCTATAGTGGATCTCTCTGGACCTCCGGATCCTCCCCCTGCACCTCCTGCCCCTGTCACTATCACATAGCTCTTGGGGAGGCCCAAGCCAGGCCTTCTCCTCTTCAAGTGCTCAGAGCTCAATAAATCTTAAGTTGCTATCTGCTGAAAACTTGACAGAATTTGATAAAACTTATTGTATGCTGTGTCCAGACTCCTGCCACACCTTGTACACCAGTATAGACAAAGTGAAAACTTAAAAACGTATTGCTTTTTGTGAAAAGATGTCTGTGTGGCTTAGTTCACTCCAAATGGTTTGAGCAAAAGAAGTCCCCCCCACCAAAATTACATATCACTCTCAGAATAAATTCAGAAATCACATACAAGATTATAAAGCTAAGTTAAATTAAAGTCACAGATCACAAAGCTGAGTCAACTCAAAGTCATAAAATACAAGATATATAGAAATAAAATCTTATCAATTAGAACTAAAAGCATATACTAAATATATAGTATATCAAAATAAAGAACTACAATAAACTGAAATTACAACTATAACTCTCAGATATATATTCAGATATGACTACCAAAGTCTATAACTGCATCAGTATTAATATTTGGAATATCATTATAAACTAAGCCACAGCACTCTTATTCCTTATGAATATCCATAGCTTAGCACTTTTCTACTTTATAGAAGCCTGTTAGAATACTTTGAACATACTTAACAAGATTTACTAAATTAGATAAATCTCAAGCTACTATCAGATCAGCTGTCTCTTAGAAGATATAGTTAACTATCACTATAATATAAATATTACTGAAATGTCTCAATACTAGAAACTCATTACTCACAAATACTAAGAACTCTTTTATAAGTATAGTATCTTTATTTCTTACCTTTGAGTTACTACCACTAAAATAGTTACTACTCTGACCTATAACCAAATCAATGATATGGTATAAGAACTTAATTATAAATATATCAAGTATATCCAAACTATAGACAGACCCTTTCTATACTCAGATGACTATATTCTGCAAATATCCAAAGTTAGATATATTATAAAAGATATCTATAATATAATATAGTTCAATAATGATGAAGCAGAAGACAACAATCTCTCTGACAAAGATATAACCTTCAGCCAAGAATCTCTACCAACTTTGATCACTTTACTAATCTTACTGATGAATTTACAATAGTTCATAAATACTTATGAGACCTATTGAGATAATGACTACTGGTATATATAAGTATCAATCTGCATTTATGTCTAACTACTTCAATTATAATAAAGAGACTAGAGAATATAACTCATATCTTCAGACAACCCTTGAGATAGAACTAACAACCACACCTCCTAAGTATAAGTAATATATATAAAGAACAGTTACTAGCTTACAATAACTCTATAATATATAGTGCTGTAACTTACTAAAGATATGCTGACAGTAAATCTGATGAAAGTAAAGATGATATACTTATTTTCTGTCCACCAATACTATATCTAGTATATAAGATAAATGATGCTATTCTATAAGATAGTGATCTGATTCTAATATACATATTACTATATAAATAAACAGAGAGATGTAATTCAAGAACCACTCTTTCTAGATAACTACTTCATCAGAGATAATATATATCATTAATGGTAACCTCATTTAAGAATATCCAGATAGTATCTAAACCTATAAATAGCTTAGCAGTCATTAGTATTATTAGATTAACCTTATCCTATATAACTATATACTAACTCAGCAGTTAGTCAATCTCTTGATATATCAGTTTACACTTATATTATATAACTGTATTCTAACTCAGCAAGTACTAAAGTACTATACTCATATTTAGCATAGTCTAGATAATCTCCTATTAGTATAAATACTCTCTTTTTCAGATATAAGAAATCTAGACAAATAGATAAGAATACTACCAAAAACACTTTCTCACACAATTATTCCTTTATATACTACTCCTAGTATTGGCCAATAGCAATATCATAAATAATAAATAAATCTATTTAATAATCTACAAATCACTCTTAAGTAAACTTATACTATATTAGGTCCCACTCTTAGCTAAAACCAGAAATTTCCTAATTCAACTAAGCTGGTCTTAGTTTCTTAAACTTCCTAAAATAAGAAAAATTCTGAATATCTAAAATAAGTCCAAGAAAGGACTTTGGTTGAGACATTAATCTAATCTTGAAATCAATAAGCATAGAGGATATACTCTATATGAAATTGATCTTGACTTTAAGAAAATGGTCTTCTAGAATATCTAGAACCTTCAGAAAACTCTTTTAGAACTATGTAATGATACTATAATAAAGTACTCTCTTATAACTTAATAGCAGTAGTTTACAATCTAATTCTACTTCAAGATGCTTTTCTCACTCAGCTATAACTCTCTGTAGAAATACCTACAAGTTGGTATAATGTCTAACTGCTGAACTAGAATTTATTCTGAACTATCTGACAATCTGGAGCAAATTGAATCTGACATATAAAGACAATTAGACCTCTATGCCTATAATAAGTAGAACAAGCTTTACATATATAAAGAAGTACTCCAATTAAATCAGCAGATAAGTAAAACTCTATTCAATAAACTCCTTGCTCTACATCCTGCAAGTCAAGATAAAGAAGGTCTTATAGAAGCCTTCTTTACTCTTCTCAACAAAAGTTTTATAAGCTTTACAAATCTGAGCAATCTAGGATAATTAGCAGCTATCTTTCTAGCCTTAGTTCCTCATGAAGTCCAAGCCTCTATAGCCAAGTAGCTCAACTCTACTGTCTATTACTACACTAGGACCAAGACTGCCCTATACTACTATTTTCAGAATTACAAGACTCACTATATTCTTAAAGAAGAAGACAGAGAAACTCTTTATCAACAACCAGTCTCTGAGCCAGAAGCAGGTCTAGCTAGAACCCTATCTGAACCTAAAGCTGACCCAGAACCAGTCTTTGATTTAAGTCCATCTGAAATCTGATATACAATAGATACTCTCTACTTTAATACTGAACAAATCTAGCTACATAAGGACTAAAGCAAAGAAGATGAGGTATATCTTACTAAATTTGATCTTAGATATACTGTCAAAGAAAATATACCTATCTTAGAACAAAATATACCTACAGAACAACAGATAGTTATCTATCAAGCCCTTATACTAGACCTATAACAGTTACTCTAGCAACTCACACAAATCCAGAGAAATACTATTATATTCTATACCAGTACCTCAAGTCATATGTATCAGTAACTCCACTACTAGTAGTTTAACTATCTCTAGTAAATAATATAGCAAACTAACAAATTCTAGACCTCATAGCTCAAATAGCTATAATGACAGCAACTATTACTGCCTTAGCAGAACAGATATGGCCAACTAAAAGCCTGAGTCTATCTACCTTTAATGATACTGTACAAGAAGTCTAAAGCTTCATTAGTGTAGTATATATAGATATTAATTTTAAAGCCAATCAATAGACCAATGAGTAAGTTACTGACTATCTTTTAATGAACAATTAAGACCACACTATTGAATAACTCTTTGCTACTATTATAGTATATGTCTGCCAAGTTGTTATATTCTTCTGAGGACCTCTGAAGAATGGTGGTAAATTCTCTTTAAAAAACCCCTTATATAGAATATCTGACCTATAGTTGTTACTCAAAATACAGCAAATAATACTCCAGAATATAGAGACAACTCTGCAGCTCCTGGACTCAAACAACTCATAATTGCCCAATATTATAGCAAAACTCTAATCACTGAATCCTAAGTCAAACTCTGTAATCTCAAATTTAATATATATAATAAAGAGAAATTTGAAACCTTCTACATAAAACTCAAATCACTCTTGAATACTATTAGTTTAGGATATATTACCAATAATGAAGTATGAAATAGTATAAGAGCAGATCATTTATTTGATATACTATCAGAATAGCTCACAAGAAAGATCTGAGAACAAAGATGTCCAGTTAGTTGTGATCACTAACAATAGTACTTAGTAAGAATCAAAACTATAGTTAAGCAAATTCTAATAGCTGGACCAATTCTATCTCAAAAATAATTCCATAATAAGGAAAAGTCAAACTAAGAAAGAAGAACCCAAGTATGAATCATTCAGAGCTTTCTCTATATCTATCTCTTAGATACTCCAAAATTCTAAACCTACTTAGTTAAGTACTTTTAAGAAACTCACTAAAGGAGAAAGAAACAAACTCTGAAGAAGCAGAGTATACTTCTATTGCTGAAAGACAGTATATATGGCCAGTGCCTATCTTAATCAAAAACTCCAAACTATAATATAAGCAACTATCACTACTCTGTATCATCTCAATAATCTGACTACTAAGATACTAGACTTTATTAAGTTAAGGACAACAGCTATAGCCCCAATCAAAGAAAGCTAAAAAATAGTTAGATATAATCTATATATAGCTAAAGAAGCTACAGTTTCTAACTGAGAAGTCAAGCAAGTCTATATAGATATCAGTATTCAAATTTCTGAAAGATATATTAAAAGAATATATTATTACAGTAGTTTAGCATTAAAAGAACTCTCAGTAGAAGAAGGAGTCATTGATGAAGATTATATAAGCAAAATTATTATTCTTATCCAAAACTTTAGTTAGATACTATTCAAGATCTCTATTGGTTATTGCATTACTCAGATCTTATTCAAGAAAATTAGATAAACTCTGATAGTCAAGGAAGTCCTTAAACTACTATCTATCATTCAAGAATCTAAAGGATTTAGCTTATCAAATAAGACTCTAGCTCAATCCACTATGAATAAGGAGAAACAATTCTATAGAAAAATTGAAAATAGATTTATATCAAGTAGCTAATACTCCCATAGTATTGGAATGTACTCTTTTCAAATAATTGATGATTGCTTCTCATGTATTAATGAGTTAGCCCAATGAAGAGCTAATAGAAGAAAGCTTCCTATAATAGAAATTACTATCATTAGATTAGACAAACTACTTATCCTATAAGCTTTTGTTAATCAATCACCTATTAAGATCATAATAGATAGTAATGTCTCAAGCAATTTTATCAATGAGAAAACAGCCAACAGACTCAAAGTTCTGATCTCTCTAGTATAATAAACTCAAGTAATTGTTATGACTTTTTTTTTTTTTTTTTTTTTTTTTTTTATAGTCACTTGGACTCCATTTCTTTATTAATACCCATCTATCCCATATAAATACAGTGATCCCAACCCCTATCTGATCCCCCTAGGGGGGCCCCCCCCCTCTATCCCTTCCCAATGAAAGACCACTTTGTCGAACACTATTGCCACCCTCCCACTACTCTGCTTACAGATCCTTACTACCAAACTACGATGTCGACCCCCCTGAGGACCCCAACCCACCCACCATCCAGTCAGCAGATCCCCCAACAGTCCCTCCCACCTTAACACCTTCTCCCGCAGCCCCAACTGCTGCTCCTCCTCAAATACAAAAAGCCAATGACCTGCCAGACCCACCCATATTGCTAATACCCACCCTACAGTGAGCCAACTATCTCCCACCCCACCCACAAGCTGAGATCTCAAGTCCTCCCAGCGACCCCCCTCCCCTACCAGCCTATGCCCCACACCCATTCTATCCTCTATTTCAGCCCAAAATTCCCCCAAAACCTCACACTCTCCCAGCCAATGTTCTGGCATCTATACATGACCCCCAGCTCGTCCAACATCATAATACTCCTCACAGTCAAATTGTCCACCATCTATCAAATGCCCTATATGGAAATTCAGCATGACATTCCTCTGCAACATTCTCCACCATACCACCCAGAACTTGGGGAGAAGCCACCTCCATACCTCTGCACTCTAAGACCAGATACTGGCCTAGTCCTACTCCTCACCGATCCCTACTGCCTGCTAGCCACTTGGCCAAAGATCCTGGTCAAGCCCCTGCTGACACTCTACTCCCTCCCCAATATTGAATGTAGTAAGTGGAGTACCCCCCAGGAGCAATCTATCCCAACGCCACATATTAGACCCCCACACTGCCTCCCCCTCATTGCCTTGCTAGTGCAGGCCAATATAGTGCGCTCCATCAGTCACACCCCACCAAAAGCCCTTGAACTGCAGCCATCGAATCCTATTCAGCCCCACCAAAGAGAGCAGATCTCCAGAGGACCCCCGAGGGGATGTTCGCATCTCCTATACCTTCTGCAGCATCCTTCCTTCCATCTTACTCTACTATCATCTAACATCAGGTACCCTCAACTCCACTGTACAATATCCTGCACCTTCTTTAATGCCCCTGGCTGAAGTTGCCTCCCCTGATACCACCACCCCTGAACCACCTCCCAGATAAGCCACCTCCACTGCTCCACCATCACTTCAATCCCCATTCATGGGTTCTGTTCAAAAATCCACCAATTTCTCCAACCAGCCAGCACTTGACCACCAGACTGACCAGATCCTCTGCCCTATGCCTCTCTGGGCCCCAGTACCCTTCCAAACTCTGCCAAAACCCTTCCATGCCTGGGCAGACCCCCAGAACATGTTCTGGTGTCTGAACGACCCCTCTTTTTTTTTTTTTTTTTTTTTT
>RBNI01004188.1:0-14511 GCA_003990745.1 Jimgerdemannia flammicorona | reverse complement strand
TTTTTTTATTTTTATAGTCACTTGGACTCCGCCTTTATTACCAGTCTATGAGTAAGTATACATCATCACTACCCACTACTCTATCCCCATAGGAGGGTTCCTCCCCACCTCCTCACGAATAAGAATCACCCTTTTACCTACTATACCAGCTCTCCCTCCACTCTGTCCACAAATTTTCTCCACTAAGTGGCATCTCTGACCACCCTGCAGCCCCCAACCAAGCCACCAGCCTGTTAAGGTGTCTTCCATAAGCCTATGCCACCACAACAACCAGTCCCCCAAGCTCTGTCTGCTGCCATCCTCAAAAACAAATAGCCAGTGACTGGCTAGTCCTACCCAAATAGCCAACGCCCAGCCCAAAGTAATCCACTCCTTCTCTATCCCCCCTACCAATCTGTCCCTCAAGTCCTCCCACCTCCCCCATACTTCATCTCTCCTATGCCGTACCTCCAAACGTTCTCCAATTGTCCACCAGAAATCCCCCAACACCTCACACTCTCCTAGCCAATGTTCAGGCATCTGTACACAACCCCCCTCCTGCCCTACATTATGGCACTCTTCACAGTCGAAGCAACCCCCGACGATAAGGTGCCCTGAGCGAAAGTTGAGCATCACATTCCTCTGTAGCATGTGCCACCAGACCACCCAGTACTTTGGCGGTATCCACTTTCTCACTGTGGCACTCCAAGTCCAAACACCATGTCAGTCCCACTCTTTGCCAATTCCAACTCCTTGCCAACCACTAGGCCACAGATCCTGGCCTGGTCCCCTTTGACATTCCATTCCATCACCAATGTCGAACTCAATTAAAGAAGTGCCACCCAGCAGTATATGATCCCATCTCCACATCACGGGGTCCCAATCCTCCTCTCCTTCATTCCCTTGTCAACGAATTCCAATGCAGTGCACCCCCTCTGCTATCCCCCACCAAAATCCTTTATACCGCAGTTGCTTAGTATCCCGAAGTCCAACTAATGTGAGGAGATCCCCAGTTGTGTCCCTTGGTGATGTCCGCCTCTCCCAGATCTTCTGTAGCAGAGGAACCCAACCACCTCCTCGCAATTCCACTGCCCTCTTTAACCACCATGCTCACAAATAGTGTAGCCTTTTTGGGAAGTCAACCAGCCCAAGGCCACCTCTCGCCACTAGTAGAGACAAGGTCTCCCAACCAATCTGACTCCGCCTTCCAGCCCAAATCCATCCCTTCGCTGACTTCACCAATCTCTTCACCACCCAAGCTGGGAAGTCCAGATGATATGCCAAGTACCACAACTTCGGCAGCCAGTAGACATTCAAAATCAAGACCCGTCTTGCCAGAGAAAAATGTCTACCCCCCCAACTCCGCAGGGCCTCTTCCCAGATTCCAATCCTCTGCTCCCACCAAAGCCTGGGCAGAACTGACCTGTAGACCGATAGATAGATGCCCAAGTACCGCACTGCTTCACCAGTGGGGACAATTGTTCCTATAACCTCCCCTCCTACCAGACCATTGCTAAGCACCATTGTTTCACATTTATGCCAATTCAACTTCGCTCCTGAGTTCTCCTCATACCACTCTACAGTCTTCTTGAGCTCTTCAACATCAGCAATCAAACCCAAACCAACCACCATGTCATCTGCAAAGGCCCCAACTTTCCATCCTATGCCAAAGACAGAGAGTCCTTCTATCCTCTGCCTAATTCTATCCATGAGGGGTTCCAGAGAAAGAGTATACAAAATGGGAGACAGTGGGTCCCTCTGGGGCACCCCCCTGCCCAAGGGGAATGCTACCCCTCTATGCCCATTACACATGAGCGCTGCCCTACTTCCTTCCAGTAGGCTGACCATCGCTGACCAGAATTGGGAAGGAACCCCTATCCTATCCAAAACTTTTGCCAACCAGACTCTACGCACTCAGTTGTATGCCTTCTCCTGGTCCAAGAAGACAAGACGCCCATTCAATCCACATGCTCTTGCCCCTTCGATAACTCCATGTACCCAGGCAGTGCCATCCCTGATGAGCCGCCTGCCCACAAATCCCCTCTGCTCAATACCCATGACTTGCTGGGCCACCTTCTGTAGTCTTGCCACTACCACCTTAGTTACCAACTTCCTGTCCATATCCAGCAACATTATCGGCCACCAATTCTTCCAATCCTCCCGCCTTCCTTTGTTTTTGTACAGTAGTATCACCAGCCTAAGGTCCTGCTCCCCCACCCACCTCCCGGTCTGAAGAATGGAGTCACACAATGCTATCATCTCCCCCATCACTCCTGGGACTCCCACCATTTGCTTCTAAAAGTCCCAGGGCAGACCATCCTCCCCAGGTGCTGTCTCCAATGTTGTTGCAGCAAGAACCTGGTGTATCTCATCTTCCTGTACAGGCATCACCAGGCCACCTAGTCCCTCGACTTGCGGTGGGTGCCAATTCTCCAATGCTCGGGCAATGGTCTCATCATCTGCCCCACCCTCCTCCTCACTCCACAATCCACTCCATCTCTCCTTCAGCGATCCAAGAATGTCCTGTACACCATGCACCAGTATACCATCAGAGTCTAACACCTCTTCCCACCATTGCTGTACCTGCCTTGCTCTAAGAGCTCTTGTAAGAAACTTGGAAGACCTCTCCCCTTCCTCCAAATCCTACCAGCGGAGCCGCACTGCCAAGCTCTGTACCCTTGCCTCTTCCTCTTCCTGCAGTACCTGTTGTAGTTCCACAACCTCCATTTTCACCCTCAGTAACCTCCAATCTTCTTCTCTCTCCAGCATCTTCAACCTCGCCCACTCCTCCAGAAGCCTAGTCAGTCTAGTAGAAGCCCAGCGCACTCTTCGCCTCCTCTGCTTCCCTGCCTCCTTGCCAACCTCACTCCAGTAAATCTTGGCCATCTCCTTCATCCTCATCCACCAAACCCCAACTGAGGCTCCTTCCTGCCGCCAGTCCTCCACCCTCAGCTGAATGTCCTTAGCCCACTCATCCTACTGGGTCTTATCATCTAACAAAGAGGAATTGAGGCGCCAATGTCCAGGCCCATCCCTGCTTTCCCCAAATCACCCCTGTCCCAAAAGCCCCCAGTGATCCGACCATGGACACCATTCTACCTCCAGTGACTTCCAAACATCTAGGCCCCAGCAGCTGGCTGTCAGAATCCAGTCGATCCTCATCCCCAGACCCCCTGCCCAATGTGTATAAACCCTTCTATTCCCCCAGCACTCCCGACCAGTATCCACCAGTGCACTTAATCTCTCTACCTCCTCCCATGCCACCAGTCCTCCACTCCTGCTCTCAGTACCTCAACCTCCATCTGTTCTATCCAATAGTATGTCCCGAACCATATTGAAATCACCCCCCAGCATATCCACCCCAGCCTCCACAAAGCTCCCACTCTCTAACAGACCTTTCATCCAATCTACCTGCTCACCCTGTACCACAGGGCAGTAGCAGGAGCCAACTGTAACTGGCTCCCAACCTGCACGAATCCACTCTCCCCAAACTAGTCTCTCTCCCCAGCTCCTCACATCCTGTATCTCCCCTCTGCCTTTCTGAACCAAAATCCCGACCTTGCCCTTCCAGACCGCCGCACCTCCCCATTCCTTCGTCCACTCCATCTTATCTGAATCATCCTCACACCTAACATCCTGCAAGAGGAAGAGATCAGCCTCCAATCCCTTTAACCAAGTAAAAATGTTCCTACATCAAGAAGCCCCCCATAATCCATTCACATTTAAAGATAAAATGTTGGTTGTACTGTTCATGATGAAATATGTTTTGTTGTCAAATAATCTCTACTGCTCCATGTTCATCTTCTCCTGTGCCGTGTCCAGATTGTGTTCTGCAGCCACCTCCTCCTCTTCTGCCCTCTGAGCCTCCAATCCAGCCAGCAGTTCAGTCATCTCTCCATCTGCCTTCTCCTCAAACTCCTCTCGGTATTCTACACAAGCCTCCTGCCAGAGCTGCAGTCCATGGCGCTCGTTCCAGCAGTATTCTGCCCACTCTCCAGCAATGACCGCCATCTCCGCCTCTCTCTCCTTATCCACCTCATACCCTTCCTCCTCCAGGTACACCGCAAGAATTTCTGCCTTCAATACCTGCCGTACGCCATCCCTCTGTAGTATTCCTGCCCAGTACTCATCACTCATCACCTGCAAGTCCACCTCCCCCAACTCTTCTGCCGCCAGGTTATCCATTATCCGACACATCCAAAGTAAGTTCCCCACCTCCTTCCCCCCCAGAGTTGCCAGCCTCCCGCCATCCAACATTGTGGTGTCAGCTCCAACACTCGTTGCCTCATCCCACACCTCTGGGACATCCACCAGTTCCTCCTCACCAGTTGCCATCATCTGTCCTCCATACACCACCTCTGGAACTCCGAATTGCACCCTCTGGGCCCCTCGCATCGGTACATCTTCGACCACTCTGTTTCAGGAAGCTGGGCCATGCCTGATAAGTGGGGTGGGGGTAGGGGAGCCCTCCCAGTCCTCCTCCCAGACCTCAAATGTGCCATTAGCATATGGATCCATAATCGCCTTCTCCTTGGTCTCCCCTGCCTCCTTCCTGTCCTTCCCCTCCCCCTCACTAGCCCAGACGCTTGCTTCAGCTCCCCCAGTACTCTTCACCTCACTCGCATTCCCCAGTGGCCTGTTGTCCAGTTTGGCCAGCAGCTCTTTCTGCCTCTTACGCCCCTGAGCCCTTTCCCACTGGGCCTTATTCATTCAGATCCGCTTTCCATCCACCACCTCCAAGTGTGTCAACTCCTCGAAGACCGCCCAAGCCTTCGCTCGCTTCTCTACAGCACCCTCCAACTCTTCTAGCACCTCCAATAGATCCTCCTCCTCCTCCTCACTTCTCTTCACCCTCATCACCTTACACAAAATCACTCCCCAGACCATCACTGAAGGCCAGTCCCTCGCCTTCCCAGTAGCTTCCTTTCCAGCCAGCCTAATCCACATATCCACGTCACCAGTCCTGAGCGAAGTCCCTTCCCAGACCCTGAATCTGATATCTACTACCTCTCCATATTCCGCCATGAAGTCCTCAACTCTCTTTCTCATCTCCATTGCTGTCACTGTCAGCACTCCTTTCACCAGCAGTTGTACCACCCTAGGATCCCACTTCAGACAGCATGCCATCGGAATACACACCTCTCCAACCACCAATCCAACCTTCAGTATCTCCTCTAATGGTGCCACCTCCTCAAAGCCCACCTCCACTCCCTCCAGTCCCTTCAAAAACTTCACCAATGCAGCTCCTGCCACCTGCTTAGTGATGAGCCCCAGCACCATTTTCGCCATCACCGCTAGGCCTCGGAAGCACAGTGTAATCATGAATGCCGAAATCGATTTCTTGAGCAACGGGGCCACCGCCAGTCCTGTCACTCTATCCACCAGGTCCCCTTGTCTTCTAAGCCTCAGCCACTCAGCCACACCATCAGCCGTCACATCTGGATTTTTTTCCAGATCGACAGTCCTGCCGCCATCAGCAGTCACACTCCCCCCAACTGCTACTCCCCCAGCTCCACTGCCCCCCCTTCCAAGGGCTGCTCCCCTCTGCACCGGTACCTTCTCAGTCTCCTTGCCCTTCTTCAGCCAGCCCTCCAGCCCTGACGCCTGCTGTCTCCCCTTCACTGTCTCCGCGAAACTCGCCCTCCCAGATCCCGAGCCTCCGCCACCTCCTCCACCCCTTCCACATCCGCCGGCCAGCAGCCCCCTCATACCCCCCCCCAGGCCTGGGCCCCTCCCCACCTGCTGCCAGTTGAAAGTGCTTGGGCCACCCTGCCCAGTACGCACCTCAGGTTGCCTGTCGGTCACCATGTTGTTAGTCTCTTTTCGCCAAAAATGTTGTTGTAAGTGCTCTCCAAAGGTTATGTAACCCGAATGGTACTGGAAAGAGATGGAATTTCTTATATTCTTATACTCTTAAGTCAATAGTTATATTAATAGTTTGATATATATATATTTATAAAAAAAATTATGTTATAATAATTTTTTTTTGTAAAAGATAAGAAATTATAATAGAAATTAATAGTAGTTATATAGAAATTATGCTATTCACTAATAAAAAGAAAAAAGAAATTACAAAACCCAATTATATTTTTATATTATAATATTTTCTCAAGTTTATCATATTGAGAAATCTGCAGAATTTAGCAAAATATATATAAATATCATATAACTATAACTTAAAAGGTTGAATTATACTAATTTCATATAAACTACAATTATGACTATAAGAGGACTTTGGTATAAGAGAGAGCTTCAGTATGAGGGATTTAGTGTAAGATAATATCAGTATGAGGGGCTTTAGCATAAGAGAGCTTTGTTATGAGAGAGTATTAGTATCAGTATGAGACTTTAGCATATATGAACTTTGGTATTTTTGTTTTCATATTGAATTACTTATAATGGCTTTAGTTTATAAATATTTTATTTCAGTATTATAATATCTATATTATCCTATATTATATTATAAAATAGTGATATTTGGTAAATAGATTATTACTTAGACAAAATCTCCAAAGTCTCATACTAAAGTCTCTTATACTGAAGCTTCCCCTTATATCAAACTCCACTTATGCTGAAGCTCCTCATGCTGAAGCTCTCTTTTATACCAAAGCTCTCTCATATTGAAGCTCCCTTATACTGATACTTCCTTATACTGAAGCCTTATGCCAAAGCTTCTTTATATTGAAGCTTCTTCTCATATCAAAGCTCTCTTATTCTGAAGTCCCCTCATACTGATTCTCTCTCATGCTAAAGCCTTATGCTGAAGCCAAGCTCCAAAGCTCCCACATACTGAAGTTCTCTCTTATATCAAAGCTCTCACACTGAAACTCTCCCTCATACCAAAACCTTATATCAAAGCCCTCTCATACTGAAGCTCTCTCTTATACTAAAGCTCTCTCTCATATCAAAGCTCTCTTATACTAAAGTCTCTTATACTAATACTCTCTTATACTAAAGTCTCATACTGAAGCCCCCTATACTAAAGCTACTTCTCATATTGAAGCCCTCTTATACTGAAGCTCTCTCTTATACCAAAGCTCTCTTATAATAAAGCTCTCTCTTATACTAAAGCCCTCTTATAATAAAGCTCTCCCTTACACCAAAGCTCTCTCATACTGAAGCCCCCTTACACTGAAGCTTCTCCTTAAGCCCTCTCATACTTAAGCCCCTTATACTAATGCTCTCTCATACTGAAGCCTCATACTGAAGCCTCCTCATGTTGAAGCTCTCTCTCATACTGAAGTCCTCTCATACTAAAGCTAAAGCTCTCCCTTATACTAAAGCTCTCCCTCATGCTGAAGCCCTCATGCTAAAGCTCTCTCTCATATATACCAAAGCCCTCTCATACTGAAGCCTCTCTTATACTGAAGCTCTCTCTTATATCAAAGCCCTCTTATACTAAAGCCCTTATGCTGATGCTCCCTTATACCAAAGTCTTATACTAAAGTCCTCTTATACTGAAGCTCTCTCTCATGCCAAAGCCCTCTCATACTAAAGCACTTTCTTATACCAAAGTCCTCTTACACTAAAGCTTTCTCTTATGCCAAAGTCCTCTCATACTGAAGCTCTCTCATGCTGAAGCTTCCCCTCAAGCTCTCTTATGCTGAAGCTTCTTATACTGATACTCTCTTATACTGATGTCTCATGCTGAAGCCTCCTCATACTGAAGCTCTTCCTTATATCAAAGTCCTCTCATACTGAAGCTCTCCCTTATGCCAAAGCCCTTATGCTAAAGCTCTCTCTCATATATACTAAAGCCCTCTCATACTGAAGTCTCCCTCATATTAAAACTCTCTCTCACACTAAAGCTCTCTTATACTAAAGCCTCTTATACTGATACTTCCTCATACTAAAGCCTCATACTGAAGCTCTCTCATACCAAAGCTCTTTCTCATACTGAAGCTCTCTCATACTAAAGCTCTCTCTCATACTAAAGCTCTCTCATACTAAAGCTCTCTCTCACACCAAAGCCCTCTTATACTGAAGCCCTCTCATATAGAAGCTTTCCCTCAAGCCCTCTTATACTGAAGCCCCTTATACTGATACTCTCTTATACTGAAGCCTTATGCTGAAGCCTCCTCATACCAAAGCTCTCTCTTATGCTAAAACTCTCTTACACTAAAGCTCTCTCTCATGCTGAAGCTCTCATACTAAAGCTCTCTCTTATATATGCTGAAGCCCTCTCATACTGAAGCCCCCCTCATACTGAAGCTCTCTCTCATATTAAAGCTCTCTTATACTGAAGCCCCTTATACTGATACTCTCTCATACCAAAGTCTCATACTGAAGCCCCCTTATATCAAAGTTTCCCCTCATGCTAAAGCTCTCTCAAACTGAAGCTCTTCTTTATGCCAAAGTCAAAGCTCCCCCTCCTCACTCTCTTTTATACTAAAGCCTCATGTTAAAGCCCCCTCATGCCAAGCTCTCCCTCATATCAAAGTCCTCTCACACTGAAGCTCTCTCTCATACTAAAGCCAAAGCTCCTCCTCCTTACTCTCTCTCATACTAAAGTCTCATACTGAAGCCCTCTTATACCAAAGCTCTCCCTCATACTGAAGCTCTCTCTCATACTGAAGCTCTCTCATACTGAAGCTCTCTCTCATGTCAAAGCCCTCTTATACTGAAGCTCTCTTATACCTAAGCCCTCTCATGCTGAAGCCCTCTCATACTGAAGCTCTTCTTCATACTAAAGTTCTGAAGTCTCATACCAAAGCTATACTGATATCTCTTATGCAGAAAGCTTTAGTATATGAGTATAAGGGTATAAAAAAGCTTCTATAATATAAGCTATATTTTCATACTATATTTATACTTTATTTTTTTTTTGCCAATATGATGAACATTGTACATATATATAAATCAATAGATTAAATAATTTTTTGAGAGAGACAGTAATGTGAATGATATATTTTTAGCTTATGGTAGCTGCTTGCAACTTATAGTATGTGGCTTATAGCTTATAGCTTATCTATAAATTATAGATATTATTATTTATCAATCCAAAAATTGAGTGATCTGAAATATTGACATTTTCTTATCTATTTCTTCTCTGTCTTCTATTCTTCATCTTCATCTACTTTATGGTCATAATTGGGTAAAGAAGGGAGTGTATCATTATTTGCAATATCCTTGATAATATTTTTATCAGTCACCTTAGCTTGTAAAATCTTTTTAACAATATTTTTATTAAGAGTCAATATCACTTTATACTGTAATGTAACAGATATATAACCAGAGAAATGTAGTGAATTTCTATAACTCTTCTTGACTCCTCAAAATCATAAGTAGTATCTGTCTGATCTCATCAGACTACTAGGGTGAGGCTTAAACTCTTTTGACCTGAGATTTATTCACTCTAGATACTGAGATATTTATATAAGTTTGCTAGCTATAAGATGGCTAAGTTATAACTATATTTCCTATAAGTCACTTTTTACAAGTATAGATTCTCTATATTTGTAAAATCTCTACATTTGTAAAGTTCTATATTTATAAAATAACTGTAATCATATGTCTATTTTCTGTTTCTATTTTATATCATATATTATATCTTTTTCTCTAAATAGATTATTTTTGATATAAAAATATCTATTCAAATTCCTATATCTCAATATTTATATGTTTGTTCCCTCTACATAGACATATTTATGATATATCTAAGTAATTATCATAATATTTTTCAAGATCCCAAAAGTCTTCAAATAATTAATTTGAAATATTGTCAAAAGTCAGATAATGATTTATATATGATGTCTTTAGTAGGGTGGTAATTTATATGACAGGTGGTATTCTTATATCACAGGATGGCTTTCAGGCTCATTAAGTGTAGGTAATAGGTCATATCTTCAAAAGTCAGGTAGCAGCAAATCATATATCACAGGTTGGCAAATCATATGTAGCAGGACAGCTTCCAGGCTCATTGAGTGTAGGTAATGGACTTTGGAGCAGGAAATCATATATTGCAAGATGGCTTCTAGGCTTGTTGAGTGTAGGTAACAGACTTTAGGATAGAGTGGCAAATTATATGTCACAGGATGACTTCCAGACTTGTCAAGTGTGGAGGGCAGTAAATTATATATCATAGATTAGCAAATTATATATTAATAGATAGCTTCTAGGTTTATCAAGTGTGGGTAACAGACTTTGGGATAGAAAATTATATATCACAGAATGGCTTCCAGACTTATTGAGTATAGATAATAGACTTCAGAGTGGAGCAGTAAATTGTATATCACAAGACAGCTTTCAGGCTTATTGAGTACAGGGGATAGTAAATTATATATTACAGATCAGCAAATTATATATTACAGAATAGCTTCCAGACTCATCAAGTATAAGTAATGGACTTTAGAGCAGGGCAGCAAATCATATGTCACAGGTCAGCAAATCATATATTGCAGAATAGCTTCCAGGCTCATCAAGTGCAGGTAATAGACTTTAGGATAGGACAGAAAATATATATTATAAGATGGCTTCCAGGCTTGTTGAGTATAGAGGACTATAAATTATATATTACAGAATGGTAAATTATATATCATAAGATAGCTTTTAGGCTCATTGAGTATGGGGGATGGTAAATTGTATATTATTAAAAGTTAGATGATGACAGTTCATATATCATCAAAAGTCAAATAATGATAGTTCATATTGGTTATTTATTGTTCAGCTTGAAAGTGAGGGATTCATCTTGAATTATCAGTCAATGGGTATCAAGTTATAATATAGCAAGTATGTAATCAGAGAAATATAGTGGATTTCTATAACTCTTCTTGACTCCTCAGAGTTACAAGTAATATCTGTCTGATCTCATCAAACTACCAAGGTGAGGCTTAAACTCTTTTAACCTGAGGTTTATTTACTCTAGATATTGGAATATTTATATAAGTTTGCTAGCTATAAGGTGACTAAGTTATGATTATATTTTCTATGAGTCACTTTTTACAAGTATAGATCCTCTATATCTGTAAAATCTCTACATTTGTAAAGTTTCTATATTTGTAAAATGACTGCAATTATATGTTTCTATTTTATACTATATATCACAATACTTATAATACTTCAAGATATGAAACATTAAATGAACTTTTTGTATCTGCATCTTTATAGGTCTTAATTTATTTCTATTATTTTCTAAAATTTTCCAGCAACTTTTGTTTATCACTATCTAGCTCTTCCAAAAATCATCTATAGCTAGTTAGTGACTAAATATATATAATACTTCAAGCAAGATATTTCTATATTTATATTGACAACAATTAAAAGCTCAATATAGTCTTTTTCTGGTGATAGAGACACTATTCTTCTCATCTAACTATTAATGAGAATTAATAGCTATGAGATTTTGGGCAGCTATAAGTACTGTGGTGAGATTTAGGGTAGCTTTATTTTCTTGAATCTTCTTTTTAGTCATACAGAGAGATCTTTCTATAATCTTCAGTTGACTATCAACCTCTTTATTAAGATTGATAACTTCAGTAGTTTTCTCACTATATCTTATTAAAATTTTGCAAATATCTTTGGCAATAATATGTATAATAGTCTATTCTAATATCTTTGTTATAATATTCAGTGTAGTATTGAATAGTTTTAAATTCATTTTGCAACTCTTGTGGGAGTAACATAGTTTGTTAGAAAAGAAGGAGAGAAAAAAAGAAGAGGTATGGTAGAAGGAAGTATATCATAGTTACTTTTTTCTAGTTATACTAACTATGTATTTTTAAGTATATACTTTCTTCAAGTTGGTTTTTTTAGTAAGTAAAGATTGGATCTCCAAAATTCCAAAGTCACAAAACTAGCCTGGCTTATTTTTTAAAAAAATAGTAATAATTGATAAAAAAAAAATCTATTTTACTAAACAATAATAATAAAAAACCCTCTCTATTTGATTAAACTTAATAAGATTTTATATTAAAATATGATTTTTCTTTTAAATATAATATAAGATTATAATTAAAAGTTGAATATAAGTACTGTATACTATACAAAACTCAGTTATATCTTTATTATAATATCTTCTCAAGTTTATCATATTGAGAAATCTGTAGAATTCAGCAAAATATATATAAATATTATATAACTATAGCTTAAAAGGTCAAATTATACCAATTTTATATTAATTATTATTATTTATGACTATGACTACAAAATGTTACCTTAAGTAATAATCTATAATATAAGATAAAGAAATAAGAAGTCTAAGATCAATTAAGAAGCTCAATACAACTGGTTAAAATATAGTACAGGTTTAATCCAAATAGTGAATATTGAGTCTATTACTTATTGATTACTTCTATATATTAAACTTTAAGCTTGAATTACTTATATATTGAATTATCTTAACATAAGTGACTTGATATAAGTAATGTATACAATTCAAGTTTAATATATTAAGTAATATATATAATTTAAACTTAATATATATAATTTAAACTTAATATATATATAAGTGAAGCTTATATATAGCTGATATATTATATATAAAAGTGGAGTCCACTCTTTGGTGCTACTCTCTTTCTTTACTTCTCTACTCTAATCTCTATCTCAACTTACTTCACTCTAATTCAATCTTCATCTCAACTCACTTCTCCACTCCAATCTCTACTTCCACTTCATCATTATGATATATAAGTCAAACTTTTAAAATAAAAAAAAAAAAAAAAAGCTACTTACTTATCTACTCATTTATCTATCATCAAGTATATGATTCTTTCAATATAATCCACTATTTCAAACTTCTTGGAGAATAGAAAGCTAAGCTTAAAGATATATATATATTCTGATTAAGAGGGAACAATAAAGATCAAGCTTCTTAGATACATACTTATTATCAACATATGGTCAAATAAAGAGGAGTGAGAAGATACTCTCAAAAGAATATCAGATAGTATGTAGTTTGACTTAGAAGAGATGATTGTCAAGGAGTCTAATATGAAACTGGATAAGATATATATTATATTACTACTATATATTTCTCTCTTTCTTTCTCATTTTTCTAATTATCTTATATTTTATCTATAGGTTATAGTCTGGCCAAGTGACATGAGAAGACAGGTCCTTGAAGCTATCAAGTCCAGTCTTCTCTTTAAATTTATTCTCCATCTTTCAAAGATTTTCAATCTCAACAAGAACTATTAATTCAGATAGTTGATACTTGACTCTGATAAGATGTTTATGGTCTATGAGAAATATAGTACCAAGGTTGGTCTTCTAGAAGATCCAATCAATAGAAAATTTGGTCTTGATATTGTTTGGCAAGTAAAGTTCAAGAAGTATACTATTAATCAGATCTGTTCTGACTCAGTATTTAAAGAAATTATTTGGCTAGTCTTTATACACTATAACTATAGATTGTATCATAAATAAAAAAAATACTACAAAGTTTGATCCAAATGTATTAACTAAAAATACTAGATAGGAGAATAACAGCATTCACTATTATTTAAGTTTATATTATATTAATATATTTACTTATAGATTATAGAATCTAATTATACTTTATTTATTTTAGATATATATTGTAACGGTGACCCCAGAATGATGACATCAGCACAGGAGACAGTCTTTCCTTGCAAGCCACCAGATTGGAATACAAGAAGATCATATGATATATGAGATAAGTAATGATACCAACTGTGAGTCATTGTGACCACAGTATGGTATCTTGAAGAATATAAAAGAAGGATCAAGGAACTACAGTAGCAGTAACCACCAATCCCAAAATAGCTTAAAGACTTACCACAAATGAAATGCCTACTGCTCACCAAATCTCAAGGTCAAGGAACCACCAAGGCACCTCAGTTGAAGAAAGGATGTTCCAAGATATCAGAAGAGCTATGAGGACCCACTCAAGAAGGACTCCTAGTATCAACCTGGGTACTGGTGACTCTTATCACTATATCCTCTACTACTATAAAATGGAAACAAGGATCACCATTGCTACCGAATGCCTCCAAATATGGCAGGAGTATGAAATAGGAAACCTCCTCTACCAGAAGTTCCCACAGGCCAGCACTCAAGAGCTACAAGATGCCACTCCTATAAATATATATGAAATAAGGATAGCTAAGAAGATTCATCAGATCTTCAGGCATGCACCATGGTCAATCCCCAACTTGGAGTATATTAGAGTCTCAGATTTCAGAGACCTATCATCCCACTATATCAATGTACTAGAAGCCAGGATGGCTACAGAAGCTCAGTCCACCATCATCAACTGTCCTTCAACAAAAACATAATGGGCAGAGTAAAACGATTTGCCTACCCCAAAGAAGTCTGGTCCCCTGCCAGTGGCTGGTGGGCACAACCTAAAACCTGGAAATCAAACACTGTCATTGTCACACTTGGTATGGCCATCACCTGTGCCAGTGTCTGGAGGCTTTTGGCCAAGCGTGAGTGGTAGCACAAAGAACCAATTCAGTAGATCCCTTCGATGATGTGGTCAAAACAATTTAAACATAGTGGATTCAAACAAGATGATTAGCAGCATGGCTTCAATAAATTTTTCACGTTTGATTGATTAGATGAATCTGAAAA